>WUQG02400614.1:0-44581 GCA_011317285.2 Androctonus mauritanicus | reverse complement strand
AAAAAATAATATATTTTATTGACACTGCATTTAATACAGTGTATTCTATCAAAATATCAAATATGTAATAGCTAAGGAAAAAAATTACAAATAAATTTAGCTTAGAGTGGCCACTTTACCCTGCTCTCCCCTATATCATCATTATATTACATAGAGATTCCATTTATACATTATTATCTCTGCTTTCTGCATTCTTATTTCCGCTATTTTCTTTGTGTGATACTAAGCGATAGGTTTCAACTGATGTCCAACCCATGGTGAGGTTCAGCCAGAGTTCAACGGACCGGGTCAGGACTCTTCCTAAAAATTTCCGCGCCATGAAGATGTAATAACTGTTTTATCACGTATCATCGGTCTTATTTTTGTCAACAGATAACGTCACTTTCCAACTTCCAGATTTTTTCAGGGGGAGCCCGTTGAATCTCAACCTCCACCTGACAGCTGATCTCTTGATTACTGTGCATTATCACCATAAATAGCGGGCGAGTCAGCCGGGAATTGAACTTGCATCCTTCAAAGAGGAAGAAAGATCCGGTTCAATTCCCGGTTCTACACGTCCAAATTTTTTCAGGAGAGGTCCGGGTCCAGCCCGTTGAATCTCATCCTCTACCTGACGGCTGACCTCATCAGGAGTATGGCGGCTCATGGTGGGAACGGGAATGTACCACCGCTTAGTGCCTGCACGGTGGAAAGCGGTGTAAAACTACACAGAAAAAAGTGGCGAGAGGATCCCCATCCTCTACAGTCGGACTAATCCATCTATAGATGTGGCAAGATCTAAAATCGTCCTGCTACTTAGTAACCCAATGGATTTGAAATGGTGCTATGCATTAATAAAAAGTGGCTAGGCGAATATTATCCCTCCACATGCTACTCAGGCTTGTGAAAGGATCAGTCAGAGTATAAAGGACGGAAATCAACTGGCCGGGCCCAGATTCCCGGATAAGTTTTCAACGATATATCGGAATTGATCCGGAACTTTTGGATGGAAAACAAAAGCATTTCCCCATGGCCAATTCATCTGACTTCTGACACTCTATTGGCCTTTTCTTTTCCTCATTGTTTTATGCCGTTTTTCAACAGTTTTTCCAAATGGAACCTAGAACCAATAGATGGCCACGGTAGAAGCTTGCTGTTCTTCCATCCAAGAATTCAATTTTGGATTACATACCTCCATAGTTTTTTCAAGAAAGGTCCAGATTCGGTTTAATGAATTGTATTCTTCACTTGATAGTGAAGAATTCAATATCTATCATCCGACCATTGATGTGGGCGGACCGTGATAAATATTGAAATGTTCCATCATTTCGTAACCTCTGGCATGATAGCAGCGTAAAACAGAGAACAATGAATGCCCATATCCAGCAGGTGTAATTCAATTATCATCGACAAAAACTTCATTTAAATTTTTATTATTTGACTTTCTTTTTTATTTGGTCGTTATGATTATTTTTTTAGAGCATTGATCGACATAGAATCGAATACTACAATACCGTATATTAATTTTCCTAATTTTATTTTACGAATTCGGGATTTATTTACGAAATTTGATGCGTGATTAAAATTAAAAGTTGTTTGGAATTGAATAAAAATTTGTATGTTTAGAAATTTCAGTGTTTATTGACTATTATAATAAGTTTTTCTCATAACACATTAAAAATGATTTACATTAACTGAAAGTATTATTTAATATATGTATCCAATTGAGGAATATTTTGATGATTATCTACCGAATAAAAATATGATAAATTAAGAAGTTCAATTATTTTCAGATTTATATTGAACAGAATATTTCATTCGAAACGCATAACTAAAGAAAAAATCTTATGAAATTATTCATAAAGAGATAATATATAATTAAACACAATCGATATGTTTGATATTTTTAATATATTTAATAAGATCAAAGATACGATTTTATTTAAATAATTTTCTTTTGAATAAACTAAGTGATAAACTTAAATGTATTAATTTAATTTTGTCAAAACTGATGAAAAACTATTTCCATCAAAACTATTTAGATGAAAAACTGTTTTCATGTAATAAAATCAGTCATCGAACTTTCAGTTATTTTATTTGTATCTTTTCTTCAATTCTTCCGCTTTATATCTTTTACGTTAAATAAAACAGACTATATGTTTTTTATTCTTTGCATTTTTTTTTATAATCGTTATAGATATGAATGACGAAAAAAGATTCTTATATTAAGATTGACATACATAATCGATTTTAAAAATGGAACACTCTCCGCTTTCTGCATTTTTTAAAGTGTTAGTTTTCTTTCCAAGTGCTATATTGATGTATGATTCTCAAGTTTTACCGATTTTAAAACTTTGTATTGTAAAATAAAACATAAAATAACATATACTATTTAGGCGAATTATTGCATTCAGGTAACGGATAAATCACCTTAAGCGTATTTTGAGTTAAAAGGATGTCAAGATACTGTGGATGTTTTCGTTTTGTCATGTTTTTATATACATTCTAGTTGACATGTTTTGTTATCATTTAAATGATGGATTATTGACTCAAGAGATACATAGCATAACAAAAAAAAATTATTTTTACAAAATAGAAAAGTATTTAATTACAGTTTTCTATGAATAAAATTGAATTGTGTATTTATTGTTATTGTTATTTTTCATTTTTCATTTTGTCAGTAAAAGGATTTTTTTAAGTGTCAGATTTCATTTATTGTATTCTATTATTATTATTTTGAAATAGAAATAGGAAAGAGCAAAAGAAAAAAAAAATATTAAAAACTGACTGGGAAGAAAAAGCAGTTATTCTAAATTTTGAATTATTGAACTTAAATCTATGTTGAATAATCGAAAAATTATACAAAATAAAATCAAAATTAGCAAATCTTATCTGCACAATTAAATTAAATATTTAATACTTTCTTAACAAATATATAGCACTATATTATATTAAAGCATTATAATCCTATATTTAATTCTAAATCTGTTCTACTTCCACATATTGGTTATGCAAATATAACTTTTTAAAAATATAATATTTTAAAAACATCTTATTCATAAAATATATATATATTATTTTAAGAATAAGATATTCTTTTAAAACAATTTTCATTTTTTATTATTCAAATCTAGAAAAATTCCAAAATTAATTCGCTTGAACACCAACAGATGGAAGCACGATTTGAGCATTTTGTTTCTAAAATTACTTAAAATCTTTAATAACTGCTTTAAAATCGAAAAATAGCGAACTTTAATTATACGTGTAATTTATCATTTATTCAATTACTGCATTATTAAAAAATAAAATATCTAAACTGTTTAAAAACATTTTTGTATTTATTAAAAATTAAGTAGCAAAAAGCTTACAAAAATTCATAACAAGCTAATTTTGTTATTATTTTTGAATTCGAATCAATTCTAATGTTTTCTTTTCTATAAATATTGAGATTGATCTTATATAATAAACAGATAATAAAAAGTAGAAAAATATTGTATTGTCTTTTAAGTACAATATTGTATTAGCAAAAGTTTCTTTCTCTAGACCTATAAAATTCTCTGAAAGACTAAAACCAGGTGCTATAATTGCCTTTGAGAAAATATAATTGCCTTTAAGAAACTGCCTTGTTAAGACGACTAATTAATCTTAATCCCTTCGTATAGAAGTTGGTATTTTTGGCTTTGCACGCATCTAGTTACATACAGAGAAATATTTTTGTAAATAGAATGATTAATTTCAAAAATATTCTTGATTATCTAGAAATTTGAATGTCGATCTTTCTATTTTTGTTAATCAGACTATAAAATTAAAAAAAAAAAAATGAATTACTGTATTTCGTATTTAAATTTTTCTTTCCTCAATATTTTATTGATTTATACTTCAGTTATTGAAACATAAATAATTGCATTGTATAATAAATTTCTATACAAATATATAAAATAGCAATAATAATAATAAAACAGTAAAATAACCAGGCATTTAAGATAATTTAACCATGAAATTTTCATTATTGTTATATACATAAAATTCTTATATATTGATTCAGGGCCGGCTCAACATATGATCGGGCGGAGCGCCGCTCAGGGCGCTAGTGCATTTTGTTTTATTTTTATTATTATTATTATTACTATTATTGTAATAAGGCACAATTATTTTTACACATAATTTATACTGTGAGCAGACTGGGCGGCCGCCTTCCGGAAGGCAAGGATTTATGCAACAATGTAATAAGCGATAATAAGGAGAATATAACATTGTATATAGAAATATAAATAAGTTTTGTAAAATCTTATTTTAAAAAATAAAAGTTTTGTAAAGTGCCATATTTTTATGAATTTATTTTTCAAAATTGACGACTTGAGGGAGCGTAACAAAAATTTTCGTTCTGGGAGCTAAAAGTTCGAAAGCCGGTACTGATATTATTAAATTGTTCAAATGATCATTAATATAGTAACTTCAAAATTAATTATTTTAGTAAACAATAATATTAAAAATTCGCTTATTTATATTTGTAAATCTTTTTTTCATACCATAAATATAGATCTACGTAAAACAAAACCCGAAGTAAGCCTAGATATTTTCCTCCGCTAAAAGTACCCAATAATTTATAATTTATTGGCTAATTTATCTTTTTTTACTTATACATTCTTCATTGCCTTTTATTTTCAACTTATCTTTAGTGATTTAAGATAGAAAAGGAAGAGTTTGTGGATCACTTGATCGACAAATTTGTTTCTATTCATTCCGATGTTATCTCATCCCTAGAGTACTCTTATATTCCTCACACATTTCATTAAGCTAGTAACATTTTTTCGGATCCAAATCGATAACAGTTTTCACTCTCGTATTTATATTAATACTTAGATTACATTGTTTCAATGAGGTAAACATAAGTAATAAAACAAAACTTTCTAATGGAAAAATAAATATTTAATATCAGATTCATACTGTATTTTAGATTTATTTTCCGTCTCATTTATAGGTTATGGAATGATTATTTATTCTCATCATATCAGTTCAAAAACCAAGCATAGTGGTAAGAACATTTTAAGAATTTTTGAATAAAACTGTAGACCTTGCGCTTAATTGGTTTGCGTGATTTACTTCAATCTCTTGAATTGAATTAAAGATTAGCCTTCTTAAATTATCTGAATAGATTAAGTGATAGTGTTTTTGTCGAACTCGTTCCAATTTAGATTATTTAATTAGAAGCAATAACTAATTAAGAAAACAACATAATATTTAAATAAATAAAATTAACTAATTGTATATTCTTAATGTTTGAACTATTACAAAAGTTTTTAAAAAACGAATTATATTAGATTTAATATTTAAAATTTATTACCTTTATAAATATAAGAAAAATTAACTTAAGTAATACAGAATAATGTCTTAAATAAAACTACTTTTCTTTAATAAAAAAAAACTATTGTAATAAAAATTAAATAAAACAAATATTGACCATGTACATTAAATCAATGAGCGTATTTTATGCATTCCAAAATTCACAGTAATGAGCATAAGACAATATTTTGATGTCGAAGAGCAATGTTTTAGATATAAATAACACATTGAATATATATATAATTAGTAATATTTAAATAAATATAGGTGATGTACTTTAAATCAGCCAAAATAATTTATAATTCATTGTGTTATGTAAGATAATAATAAAAACATATTTAATCATTTAATCATTTATATTTTTATTTCATTTATTTAATTCTATTTTTTCATAAATACAGTAGATGTTTATCCATTAAAAAATTCACATTGTTTATCCATTAAAAAATTCCCATTCAATAATTAATATATTGTGAATTTAATCGATTGGATAAATAATTAATTATTTACGAAATAATTAATTATTTCGTAAATAATTAATTTATTGTGTACTTAAAAAGTCACATTTTTTTTGGTATACAATATATTAATTATTTATTAGCTTAGTTTGTTGAATTAATTGAATTTATTTTGTAAAAATTTTGAATGTTAATATATTTGAGCAAAATAATATTCCATATATTCAGGGACTTTCGGAGAAAATGCGAGGCCCGGGGCAATTAATATTTTTGTGTCCCTTCAAAAAAAAAAAAAAAAAAAAAGACAAAATTGACAAATATACAAATGGTAAGTATACAAGAAAAGCTAAAACATTGATAGAGAACTTCAAATTTTGACACACACTAAAGCTTGATCAGTATTTTTTTTTCTAACATATTGAATTATAAATTGAGGCTCCCAAAATCGTGAGGCTTGATAATATTCAATTATCATTAGTTACTTCATTAGTTATTTCATAATATTTATAATAATTTTATATTAAATTTATCTTTAATGCCTTAATTTTCGTATATATTTTAATTTGCTGTATACTTTTGGTAGCATAAAAATAATTCTTAATATTTTATTTTAATTCTTCTTAAAAATAATTACAGTAAAATCTTTATTTGTATATTTTTAAAGGTAATTTTATTTCACCTAGATATCTCGCCTTTCCAATCAATACATTTTACTCTACAAACTGTTGTAAAGATTTTTAAGAAAATAAAATCTAACAACTTTCTACTAACGTTATAATCATTTCTTTACACTCAAAACTTATAACAATAAATGTATTTCGATGAATTTTATTTGAAAAGTTCAAACTTAAATGATGCAATTTGAAAATTTATTCTGATAATAAAGATGCATACATTCAGAAAGTTATTTTTTATTCTTTACTCATATAATGTGTCATAAATATCCATATTTGTATAAAAGAGTAAAATTATTATCGCCAAATAAACTATCTTTACAAATAGAACTGTTGCTTGCACTTCTATTATCTTCTCCCTCTCTCTTCCAGTTCGAAATACCGACACCTTTTTATGATATTTTTTATTGCAATTTTACAGCCAAGGTCTCAGAATAACCTTTGATAGTTTTTTGAGACGCATCATTTATTGTTCTTCTCCATCTCCTTCTTCATTGTCTTTGTGGTAGAAAGACAATAAGGAAGGAGATGGAGAAGAACAATAAAATATTCCTCCCGTATAAGTACATAATTTCAATAGTTATATTCTCCCCAACAGATGGCATTATAAGTTAAATAAATAAAAGATATAAGAAGAAGGAAATATTTTTTATATTTTTTAATTTAAATCATATTCAAAACAAAAAATTTTCTAATTTAAAACACGATTAAAAAGTCGAAAAAACATTGTCCTCTAAGCATATTCTATTAGATAAATTTAGAAAAAATTATAATTTATGATATTTTTCAATGCAAGTAATTTGGAGAAAATCAATGATTGATATATGAATTGGTATCATATATCAATATCTTCCATTGATATATGATATCACATCATATATCAATGTAAAAATATTGATATATGGATTTGATATATGGATCTGCTGCTTTAATTAAAGTAATAAATTCTTATAGTTTAATTAGTAACGAAATTCAAATAATTTTTAATTTGTTTTTTTTTTTAATATAATTATTATATTTAAATGGATTAAAATAACTTAACTTTATCGAGTTTAGTTAAATTTAGTTCAATTCAAAATTTTCGACGTTTGAGTCTTGCTAACTATTTAAATCATAAAAATTTTGAGGTAACATTAAATGATGATTTTTTAGAAAGCAATATAATTTTTGTACGGAATTTATTTAATTCGAAAGTCTTATTATTATTAATTCTTTGTTTTAAAATAACAGAAAAATATGGCAATTATTTTTCAATTGAGATGACTAAGGACACATTTTAATACATGATTTTTCGGCAGTTATTTTCAATTTTTTATATATGTTTATTTATTGATAATTGCACAAAAATACTATATTTAGAACACTGAATTTTATTAGGAATTATTTTTTTTTATTCTTTCCAATAACAAGATAAAGGAAATATGAATACTATATTCCTGAATATGTTTAAGTATTAATAAAAACAAATATTATTTAATTACTTATATTTAAACATATTTTAATGTAGCAAATAAGAATTAATGCTTTCATTTAAAGATCACATAATATTGTTTGCTAATAAAGTAATTGAATATGAAATGAACAAACATCAAACAGTATCAGCATTAATTTTATACTATAAACTTAGAAAGTCATTAGTATCTATTTATGAGTTTAAACGTCTAGAATTCATTCCGGTTATATATTTTGTTATCATAAATCTATGAATTTAAGGTTCACTTTTAAATTATAAATTTCTAATTGAATTTTATACAAGAATTTGATTAAATTTATAAAAAAAGCATTCTAATTATTATTAAAATAATATAGTTTCATATACTTAGTTCAAATATAAGTGATTAAAAATCACTTATATTTGAACTAAGTTTATGAAACTAAGTTATGTTTATCATTAAAAACATAAATTCGAATTCATCAATCACGTATAAGCTTACTCGTAACTTATTTTCAAGTAAAAGATTAAAAAAAAAATATCAAATTACAGATGACTTTAGAAGTTTTAATATTCTATCAGATGGAATCATTACTACTGAGTGAATAAAGGAATTTGCTTTGATACAAATATAATTATAATAATAAGTATCTCCAGACTTATACGCTCCCACATTTATCCATGTACCCTATCTTACAATTTTCCAAATCGATTTTAATTTAACCTATCAAGCCAAATAAATAATACTTACAACCAAATGTCAAATATATATATAGCAAAATTTACTAAAGTAATAAAATAAGATACATATAATAAATCTTGTTTAAGTTATAACTTTATCTAAACATTTTAAACATCATATAATTCTTAGAACACCATAAGATAGTGTTTACGAATAAACAAATGATAAAACTTAATTAAAATAAACAATTAAGCAAATAAAAAAAAACTTTTGTTATAAATTAATGCCAGACATGTTATACATTCTATTATTTTAGAAATTTAGGTTATTTCTATGACAGTAATGGTAATTTTATAGGATGAAGTTTTATTTTATGACTTGCCATTGATGATTCAGTATCCACGCTTAAAAAGTTGCCTTTTATAAGAAAATTAATCTACAAAGTCTAGAATTTTTCACTTTGATCCTACAAGGTATTTAAACCAAATGTTTCAGTGATAAGCATATATCTTTTATCTGGCTGATAACTTAGAGAAGAAGCAAATGTTATACTGTTCTTATATTAGACATTATAATTATTTTAATCCATTATTTAATTAATCAAATTTTAGCCATAAATAAGAAAATAAATAAACTAGTTCCTTTAAATGGCAATAAAGTAGCAAGCAGATGTTGCAAGTAAAAGTTTTATTAAACTTTAGAGAGAAAGTTTCCATTCTTTTTAACAATTCGTCCTATTGTCATTTCTAATAAATGATTAATTCAGTTAAGTAATTATTTCGCATAGATATAATTAATATAAGGCTATTAAATTTCTAATTAATTCTAAATAGATTATTGCTATTAAAATCAAAGAAGTTTTCTCCATGCAGTAAAATATTATAAAATATTTGCTTCATTAAATTAGTTGAAGTTTTGATCGTAAAAATTATAAACAAAAACATAACTCTTTATTTACTTTATAAAATTATCGTATAACGTTTACTTCATTTTTTCTTATTTACTACATAGCAAAACTATAAATCTGTATTCAGTTATATATACCATTTATGCAATTTTTTATAGTTTTATAATTAAAATGTATGTCGGTAATTTTTAGAAGTCTGCATAACATTTAATTCTTAGCTTCATTTATTACGTCACACATCCAAACTCCTATCATTTATCTTACATAAAATTACATCAACTTATTATTATTATTATTTTTAAAATGTCGTCATTAAAAAATCGATTATAAGTTTTATTATTTTCGATATTTAAGTTATTAGTTATTCTATATAGTAATTCATTTTAAATATGAAAACAGTTCGATGGTAGATACATTAAAAAATATATATATATTCCTCAACAATAAAATAAATTCAGATTTATGCAGCGGAAAAACTTAAGATATTCAATTTTAAGTTATTCAAGAAAATAGAAGAAGAGGAAGTAAAAAAAGGAAAAAAAAAATCATATTATACTTTCGAATCAAAACTTTTATGTTTCTAGTAAATCATTCTTCACTCACCGCACAGTAAGCTTTACTGGAAATTTCTGATTAATTGGAGTTTTCATCTTGTTAGTCTGAAGTTGGATAAGATGTTTTGTCGTTATTTATAACGCTATCAATTATTATCTGTTCTTAAAGGCTGATGAGAATAAATTGAAGATAATTGTTGTTTGTGAATAATTGCTGTTTTTGCAAGTTAAAAAAATTTTATAAGTTTGTAATTTAGCGAAGTTTTTCAGTGGACGAATTTAATAAATAAAATAAAACCTTTATATTCGGTTGTTTTAATTTGTAATAAACTGCAAAAATAATTAATAAATTATATAGAAACAAAAAACTACTCGAATTATAAACGGAGATTAAATTAATAAAAAATTACACATAAAAAATAATTATAACTTGTAAAAATAGAAAAATTATATTTAAAACGATTATAATTTCTAGAAATATTCAATTAAAAAACAAATTCTAAAAAAAAACTGGCTTAAAAACTTTAGAAATAACGAAAGATAAAGAAAATTTTTCTTTAAAATTTTATTATTTTAGTATTTATGTGAAATGACGATAATCTATAAAAATTCACCATATTTAATCTATAAATATTTATCATATTTATTTAAAATTTCGTAGTAGAAATTTTAAATAAATGAAACTTCTTTATGAATCATTAAGATGTCATAAAATATAGAATAATCCTCTTATAAAAATTTTAATCAAAATATAATTTTTTAAATTCTATCTTGTTTGGAAAAAAATCAGAGTTTATATTTGTGTTATATTACAAATCCAAATTTAAAATAAATTTATTTTTTCTAAGCATAATAAAAACATTATGGAGTGACAAGTTAGTAAAAATTATACATGTATGGGATTACAAAAACCTTTCAACATACAGAATTATTTTACTAAATTTATATATATAAAGGTCATAAAAAATGACTTTTATATAAAAATTTAAGAAATTTAGATCAATGATACAATATTATATTAAAAATATTAAATATAACTATATATATATAGTTATGTTTAATGTTATATAGCACACCAGATATTTAATGTTATGTAACACACCAAAAAAAAAAACCAGAAAAATATTTTAAAGTATAAAGTTTTTTCTTAGAACTAAAATTCGTCTAAAATATCGTTTAAGATTAAGAAGATTATAGTTTTAATTTATTTTCGGATGAAATTTTTCTATAAGTAAATTTATCTCCTCTTTTTTTTTATCGGAGGATATAAAATGACAGAAAGATTGCTCGTATATTAATTATATACTAACGCCAACGTTGCTTCAATAAAAATAAGAATATCTTTGGTTAGAAATATCCAGAAAAAAAACGTGTTGATAAAACTGTATATGATGAGGATTAGATGCGGATCAAATTATCTTCCTTGGTAGAGTGACAGAGAAGGATAAGATTTTTATTTTCAATTAAATATCACTTTCCAGTTCGTCAGTCGAAATAAAACAGATAGTGTAAATAAAATTTTAAAATTAGAAAAGATATAACTTACATATATATTCCTATCAATTCGATTAAGTTGATAGCTAAGTAAAAAATGTAATCTGGAGTTGATTAAAAATCATTAATAATATTTTAAAAATTATTTTGTTAACTATTTAAAATGTACTGTTAGAAACAGCGCATAAAATTTATGTTCGTCGAGAAAATATCATAAACGCTTTTTCCTTGTAAATGAAACATCTGGATAAATATTATAATACTTACAAAATCGATTTAAAAATTTAGAAAATATTATTTAAAGTGTTTTTAACGGTAACTTTTATATTGATATAGAAGCCTGTTTGTTTTCCACATTTTTATTTTGTGGAGTTACTTTCATCGATGCTTTTGCAGCTTTCTGCAGAAGCATCGATGTCGGAGAGGGCGCCACGAGTGTTGCAGGGATGAAATAACACTGCGTCTGACGATCCAAATAGCATTCCGCGTCGCATAGTGCAACAACGTTAACTTCATCCCGATTCTACGTTAAAATAATTCATCAAATGGTAAGTTTATATATTTTCTTCTGATTATACAAAACGCGAGAAGTCGACGACAACTGCAATTTTTCGTGACAGCTAAGGAACCATCTCCCATCTGGTTGATGACTCTACAACTTCCTGTTTTCGATTTATTAAGCCATTTCTAGTACGATTTGGTTGCTTTCGACGGGAGTCACGTGTCATTCTGTGTTACCTCTGACGTTTCGTGAAATCGTGTTGTCACGGTGACTAGCGTGAGGATAACAAGACACCTGTGAGTGCCTTGCATAACATAGAAGATTTGCGAACATAAAACAGATTTTTCTTTTTTTTTTTTAAATACTTAGAGAGTGGAATAATATAGTTAGTAAGGCCACTTCCTACTTATAATGACGCCTCCAATCTTAGTTGAACGTGTAAACGTTTATATAACTTGACTTTAACATTGTTACGAATGAGAAGTGATGTGCATAACTGACTGATTCGGTTGCCTTTTTCTTAAAATGAGAATGGTGAATACTTACAGATGTTTTTATTCTGGAGAAATTATATTACGACAAAAATGCGCATATAACGTCCGAGATGTGGTATCGATCAGTTGAGCAGACAGTAGGTCGATGCAGCATGAGACTGTTTTGTTCGCATCTATGTCCAAGGTCATCCCACCAACAGTACAGCATGTAGTGTTGTTTATCAAATAATAATTATGCATCGTGATACTTATCGAACAAACAAACTATATTTCTACGGGTAGATTTCATCACTCTTAAGAATTTTCCATATTACATTCTCCCTATACGCTTTCGCTTTTCATTTTGTCTCATTTGGGCTAATTTTATAGTGTCGAAAATCGATTTTTCATAGGAAACGCGAAAAATAAACGGCATATTCTGATTTACATTAGCTTGACAATTATCTAACTTGAAACGTCACGTCACTTGCACGTGCAAGAAAGCATGCCTCTGCAAGTGAGAACAATGCCTGGCATGCATCCAATTCTCCTTCTTTATTATAAAGGGTTGTTGTTATTAAAATATAGATGTGTGAAATAGGAGGCCTTTATGAATCTCTTTAATGCTTTCTATTTTCACGCAAATGCAAGTTTTCAATATACGACATAGAGCTGAAAGAAAGCAAAGCATATTCATCTTATTTTTTTTTTCTTTTTGTAATGAGGAGAGAGATATTTTGTTTCAGCCACTCAAGTTGTATTGAAGATTTCTTCTCTTTTAAATAGTTAAGAAAAACCTGAACGCGTTTAACATCAACAACTGTAATTATCCACTTAATTGATATAATTAAGTATCTTCCTCGAATTGTCAATCATGTATCTGTTAACTAGGAAATAGAGGAAGTTAAATTATTTGATAACACTATTAACTAATTAATTCCATCTGATATTATGAAAATAGAATTAAATGTAATTAATATCTCTTAAATATTTGATTTTGTTTAATTTGCAACGGATGTTGAGTAGCTAAAAAAAAAATACTTAATAGGATAAACATATCGATGCAATCTTTATATTCTCTATCAAATAACTGGGCTTGAAACGTAATTTGCATGAGTAATACCTCTCAACTTCGTGACCTATAAAATGTCGATCTAGTGAAAGAAATCAATTAGAATCGCGATCCATACTGTCATGGCAGCTTATATTTTAAATATCATTAAAAATTAAAATTTTCTTCAATAGTAGGTAGTTTTAGCTAGCGTATGATGGATGAGGCTTTCTAAAATATGTCATTCCAAATCGCGAGAAAAACGTGTGATTGAATGAGAATTAAGCTGTTTTCAAATGTTTTTATCGAAATGTTTTTATTATAGCCTAATCGTAATAACTATTTTCATAAATATTATTACTTGGTTTCTACATCGAAAAATTTTTCGGTTAATTAAAAAGGAATTGCTGTTTTCGTAATGGCGTTAAAATTGGAGACTTGTTTCGAATAATGTAACAATTCGAAAGCAGTTTTACAGTAAATTAAACCACATTAAAAAAGAGAAAAAAAATATATCAAAACAACAAGATAAATCAATTGCGTTTAAAAGAAAAACATTGAACTCTAAGACGTCTTTCATTCAATATAAAATTCGATTGAAAGGTTTGAAAATAGGAAGATGTCATTATTTTAGTGCGCCTCTAGCGGAGAAAAAATTTACTTTTGCTTTCTTTGTCAGTGTACTTGTAATGGAAGAATTACGCTCCAACCAAAAAATAATTTTAAAAGGATATACAATGCAGATTCTATTCTTTTTCTAATTTCAAATAAATATAATGATTGGCAAGGTAATTTCTTTTAAGCGTCATCATGTGGCACTTCAATTCGATTGTCTGAGTGCCAATTACGTAAAGGAAATTCCGACTCTAGTTCTTACGTTTCTTCCAGATGTTTACAAAACAAGATTGTTGTCTTTACAGTATTTTTTATTTATCCTGTCGAATGCATTTTATGCTTCATTTAATAGTTTTCAATCAATAATAACATTTTTAATAGAAAGTTACGTTTTTTTATAAAATAACAACAGAATAATATAATAAGAATAATTTTTTTTTTAATTTCAAAAATAATGATAAAAGTCTAAGGAATGCATCACGATAGTTTGGGGATGGTTTAAATTTGCAAAAAAAAAAAAAAAAAAAAAAAATTATGTTGCTATTGATAATATTTAAACAAATTTATTTTTATTTCCACTTCATATCTGTATATTTTTATAAACATGTAGGTTAAATAGAAAAAGAATCTATAGGAATATGAAAAATAATGTAAACTTCTAATTAATATGCCAAAAAGGAATCCCGAAGTCTGTAGAAACTCGTGAAATTCGTGTCGTGTTTGTACGGCTGTTTAAACTAGGTCTTTTAGTTTTTTTACTTTAAATCGATCTGGTAAGGAGCGACCTTTCATTGTGTATCTGGAATATTGCAAGGCGTGCTACACTTTTGAGAAAAATACAGGACATTCATTTATTAAGGAAGTTAATATTAATTATATGACAAATTTCTTATTTTTATTAATTTTCCTAAATATTGTAACTTTTTCACGTCTTTTTGAAGGAATATTCTGTTTTCATTTTATTTACCAACTTACAAAAGCATAAATAATCAGATGCAGTGAATAACTGTACAAAATAGTGGCATATGGGGAAAGTGATGAGCATCGTAATTGAGATGCCCTTTATGATGCGTCTTTCCAAGTTGCTAGTAATAGCTTTACAGTCAATACGTTTCTGCAAGCTCCTTTTGTGTAAGGTTTTGACTATAAGGAGATCCTCTAATGGTATTTTCCCTTGGGACAATTATCGTCTCTTTCGTCAATTTCAATGAAAATTAATTTCATATCTGGTGCAATGATAAAAACGACAGATGTTCTCTTGCAAATATTTAATAAATATTTTATCGTGATAGCAAGATTCATATATAAAAAAAAAAAAAAAAAAAAAAAAAAATAACATTTAAATTTTAATAATAAAAGAAATAAAAGGTTTCAACCATTTTCATTTATGACATTTTGTAAAAATTTATTTGCTAAAAAAAGAATCGAAAGTAAATAAAGTTATAAAATTATATGTTCTTTGTCATAACTTTCAGTAAATCAAAAAATTCGGGAGTTGAGATTCCAAATAAGTTTTTCATTCTTTCCAAAAAATTTTGATTTGCATATCGAGGAAAAAAATTATTATAATTTTAATAATCTTAATTTTGATTATTTAATTAATGTTTTCGACAACTTACATTAGGGAATCACAAAAAAAAAAAAAAAAAAAAATCGATTGATATCAGTGGCTCAGCCAGAAATTATTCAAGGGATGCAATTAAAACATTAAGAAATATCGAAAGTTGTTTGAAAAAAATTGAAACTTAAACATACACAAAATTATGTATTATATATTTTATTGAATATGATTGGTTTATACCAATCGAATCTATTATATAATAATCACTGAACAAATCATAATACAAATATTAATGGCAGTGGGATGCAATTACTCCCTTGCACCTCTGGCTGCGCCACTGATTGGAATCACTTTATTCGGACATGGATAATTAAATATCTTTGAAAAGTGAAATTAAAAATAAGAATATTTATGTTCAGATCTCAAAATTGATTTAGAACACTTAGAATCCAGTCTATATAAGCTCGTTTTTGTAAATTTTGACTATAAGTAATCTGATTTCTTTTTAAAACAAAAACTATTGACGAATAGACGTTTGGATTTTGCAAAAAAAGTTTTTACTAGACCAATAACTTGAATCACGACATGTCAGAAATTGTTGCTTTATGACCAAACGTTTTATATACTTAAGATCTTTTCTTTATATCTCGGAGATTGATTGGTACTTGATACTTTGAAGTTATAGGTTGTTGTTCACAAATGAATTATAGTTCTTAAATATATTTGGACAGTTTTGAGGGAAATTTTATATTGAAGTCATTTTTTTTTACCGTAAGTAACTCGTACTTCATACTGGTTTATCCCCATTCTTACAAAGTTAAGTCTAAAATTTAAAGATAATGATTTATTAATATATTTTTGAATGGTCTGTATATAATATATATTTTGAATATGTTTGAATGTTTTGATTTAAACTCAATTTTAATATAAAAAGATCTTGTAATTAAATTCTAATTCATTAAATTTTAGCTTTACAGCCATGAGGAATGTTGACTTTAATAGCATGTGAAGTTTTCAACTGCATAGCGTTTTTCATTCACTTTGGTTTCTGTTAACGAGCTTCATTTCCAATTTACTTTGATGATCCTTATTAAACTGGAAGTAAAGTAATTCAATAGCATGATAACAAACAGAACCCATTGCTAATATAATAATTACATTTATTTTTTATCATAGTTTTTTTTGTGTTTTATTAAAGCAAAGTCTACAGTTATTATCCAAATATATATAATATGTTCAGTCTATTCACGTATCTTATTTTAGAGAGAAGCGGGCTTTGCACTACGATTAGCAAGATAGTCTGTTGTTCAACCTTTCCATGTAGACATCTCGGAATCTATTTTCTTTCTTAGTTTTGCCAGATACTAAATGGCAGAGCCTTTGCATATCCACCATGAACTGACCACGCCCGTAGTGGAGTAGCTGAAAGGTGAAAGTTGGGAATCAACAAGCCAGATCTAAACCTCATCTGAAAAATCTGTAGATCACAGGGTCGAAATCAATTCTGTAATCTTCACATGACAAGTGACTGCTTTATGACATGACCATCTGGCCGATTTTATATATACTTAGTTGTTAATAAATTTCTTTCTGGAATTTCCTTACTTTATAAATACGAAATTTTAATTTTGGTGTTCAACATTTAAAATTTCTGGTTAATTGTTTTGGTTTTAAATCTCTTTAAAAGTTAAACTAGAGCATTATACTGCATTATATATGTTATCAGACATCATGAATTCTCGTCATATTATATCTAGGATTAATTAAATACACACAGAAATATGACAAATATATATCCACTAAAATATGCGCATGAAAGACCTTCGAGGAATAAATTGATTGAATTATACCATAATCTTTCAGAGAGAGAGTTGAACTCTATCAAATAATCAGCCATTAACATTTCTGTATAGTTTGAAACTGGTTAGCTATAAATAATGTCCATATTGCTTTGAATCTTCACAATGAATTTATAATAGTGATTTATGTATGCCTATTTATAGTAACTTGAATCACAATGAATTGATCAGTTGTGCAGTTCATATCGAAGAGCAATATCGTACTATCTAAAGAATTCCGAGTAAAGTCTCAAGTCCCATTCACTTTTAAGAATCACCCCCTTCCTACAACACAAACCCGCAGTAGGATTTGCCAGTGCATTAAAGGACACAGATCCTTTTAAGTTAGGAGTTTTATGTTCCTTTCTGAATTCGATGGTGGATGTAAAATTTAAAAAATAATTGAAATAACTCAGTCGGGAGCGAAAGAATTAAGATTTATTAAAAGGTAGAGCTATTTTTATTAAAATCCACGAATGGAATTTTGGAAATAATTCTATACAATAATGTATGTTTGAATAATTATACGAAATGTATCTAGATAATTTCTTATTTATACCGTTTCGAAATATTCTGGATTGATATAATGTCAAATAGAGTAATGTTTATTCGTTTTATGTCATTTTGTCCGATATGACATCATTTTGAATCCAGTTTGACAGTCAAGATCTGCTTAGTGTCTATCACTTATATTTTACACTCAAGTATTTACCATTTATTGCTTACCACATTTTTTCAAATTATCCTAAAGCGTTTTTAAATAACTAAACAAGCCATGCGTTTATTTATTATTCAAAGTTATGAAATTTTCATCAAACATTTCTTATAAAAGAGTTTTTTATAATCTATAAATATTTTTAATATAATATTTTATTTACACAGGAAAAAAAAAATAAAAAAATTTATAATCAATTGCTTCATTCTCTTTTAAATAATAATTATTTTAGAAATAAATTTGATATCTTAATAATAATTTTATCATGCAAATAAAAACACATATTTATTTTTTTCGTTACGAAAAATTACGCAGAACGATAAACAGTAGAAATATGACTAAAATCCAAATTTTTAATAAAATGTTATGATCAAAATATGTTCCATTTTTAAAATCGGGAACATTTCGATAATAACATGATAAATGACGAGATAGTCAAAACAAAATACAATATCATTTTTTTTTTTTTTTTGATAGAACATCATAAATTTAGATTTTTGGCATAATTCTTAATCGATTTGATATTTCACAGATTGCATATATTATAGGAATACATCTCCTAATTTTAACTAATGGTAGAAAACCTGCCATATTTATCAGCAGTCATAAGTGATAAACATTCAGCAATTAATCATTTAATTTTTTCTTGTAAATAGGCAACACTTAAATTGATGAGTCCAAAATATTGTTCTCAGGAATCTATCTTCGGTTATAACATATATGATGAAAACTTTATCTCAGTTATATTGTTCGATACATGTTGCTATTTCTTAGATGATATCGTCAACGTAAATAAGAAAGCACTTGAAAATTTATTTTATGTCTGTTGTTAAACATTCCTAATATAATGTACTTAAAAACTTTTATCAGACAAATATTTTTTGAGACCAACAAACAGTAACTTCTATAATGATAAAGTGGTCAGATTTTCTGAAGTTCAACCCGGAATGCTCTATATATTGGGAGTAGGAGGTATAGGAGGTGAGATTGGACAAAATCCAAAAAAAGTTTTTTTGAAAACCAATGAAAAAAGTAAATTATTAAAAAGTTAGCAAAATGAAAGCAATGTAGAGATAAAGAAACATAAACATATTTTATTATTACATTTTTCAGATTAATTCATCCATTTTGGTTATATTAGAGTGACCATATTCTATGTATAGTGAAAATTGGGGAGGAGAATTCTTCAGAAGCTAATTTTTTTATATTAAATCTATTTAATCTTTTTCTAATATGAACTATTTACTTATAAGTAAAAAACGGGACAATCCGGGACATTTTTTCAAGCATGGATAAAGATTCAAAAACCGCAACTGTCTCGGCTAATCCGGGACGTTTAGTCAGTTTTGTAAAGCTAAACGTATGCACGAATTGAAGATATTATCAGAATTAGCATTTGTAGTTTGGCAAAACTTTGTAAATAAAATTTTTATCGAATTTTTATTTATTCCGCTTATTATATTTTAAACTTTAACGTTAATTCTATAAATTTTATCCAATACAATAATCAGGACTGTTATAATTATATTATTATATTTATTACAATTATATGCATACGTTTGATTTTTATTATTAATCGAATTATTTTCATTTTATTTTAATTAATTATTCTAATACTTCATTCTAAAACTGATTTACTCCGTCTATTAATCTGTATAATAATAAAATTTAAATTTGATATGTCTGAACTTATTACTAAAGATAGTTAATTTAATTTAAATAAAAATGAAATTTGTAATTTATAGATAAATTATATTTAAACTTATTACAATATAAATTTTCCTATTCTTGATATTGTTTCAAAGGGCAGTAATTAGAATCTATTCAAAGTACAATACTTTTAAAATTGCATTAATTGTGAAATTAGCAAATATTTTTAAAAATATTTTCACAGCTATAAAAATTAAAAAAAGAATCTTTCCAAACGTTCATAAAACTGTAAAAGTTTATAATCACTAACTAGCATTCAGACATGCAACTCAAGTTAACATTCAGTTGCTTAGTTTTAAGTAAATTATGTTTGGATTAAGTAAAGTCCTGTAGAATTTTAATCGAATCTCAGCTGCACTTTTTCACTTTCAGAAACAATTGTAGAAGAATAATCTTAAAAATTAAAAATACCGTATTTAAAATAGGTTTCATCATTATTTATGCATAGCAGAAGATTTTCGTAAATTTATTTGATTAAATTTATTTTCTAAAATTGCAACGGAGTAGTCGAATTTCCGATTTTTCTTAAATTTTAATATATGTCTATCAAATTGCAAATTCGTCTTATAAACGAATCAAACAAGCATTGAATAGCGATATAATATTTTTTTTTTAAAGGTTAAACTTTCATTCCATTTAAAATAATATTAGAAGCGGCAGAATAATGTTGTACATAATAAGAATTTTATGAAAAATTTTATTCATCAATGAGTAATATTGTGTTAAAAATAATTTTGATTAATAATATTTTGTTTAAACTTTCGTTAAACGATATTATTGAATTAATCGATTTTAAAATTCTTCGATTAAAATATTTTTTTTCTAGATTTTCGATTTATAGCAATGGTATTATTATTGTTTAAAAAATAAACAGAATCCAAATCTGACATTTTGATTGACAATGTAATTTGATAGCTTGCTCATAGCTTTTGTAGTTTTATGACCCACATAAAAGTTCTTGATAGCTTTAACTGTTCCAGTAGTTAAATCGATGAAAGGAAACGCCTTTATTTATTTTATCTGTTTACAATTCTGTAAGTTAATCAATTTTCTAACCCATAAATAAAAATAGTCGAATTAAAAATGAGGTCGGCTCGAAGAAAGAAGTAAGTTTTATGCTGATTCGAAATCGATATTGCAGTAATATGGGAATATTTATTTGATTGCAATAACATCGTCCGTTACATGTTTATCTATATACTCTATATCGATATTTCTTATTCAATCTACTGATTTATTAGCACATTAAATCACGATAATATTATATTTTTGATACGCTATAAAACAAAAATTTAATATCCATAAAAGAGATCGCAATCAAATGAAAATATCTCAAAAAAACTCAAAATTATCAATTTCAGTTTCGTTGGATCAAACAAATTTCAAGTACCAAAGAAAAGAATTAAAATTACGATTAAAGATTTTGAAAAATTCAAAATTAACATTTTATTTTACCACATTTTTCCCATTTTGAAAACGACAGCCAAAAATGGCCAACATTTATTTGAGCATTAAATATTTAGAGCAAGCGCCATTTTGAAAATATGAAAGTAAATGTTAAATTCGTTTATTGGCCAACATGATTTCTTCCTAAGTCAACTTTTTACGGTTTTTCTGATATAAACGCAGGAAGCAGCCATATTTGTCGCTAAAAGATCCATAATCTCGGCTTGCAATAAATAGTGTTTGCCTTCATAAAGCGACATAAAGTTGATTATATTTTTATACACGTAACATTTTTGGAATTATTATTTTTTTTCGAATTATTTTCTTAAATAAATTTTGCAAATATCGAACGACGTTTCTGAAATATTTATATTAAAATTATTGTTATTATTATTTTTTTAATTTGCGAGAGGAAATCGATAATTCACCTAAAGGCTGAAGAGGAAGAAATAATACGGAAGTAAAGATTTATAAAATAACTAATAAAAAAATTCTAATGAATGAAAAGAATTTAATTCCCGAAGAAATAAAATTAATTGAGAAATCATGAGATATAAATCATGTATCTGATAGAGATGAAAATATATATTAGGAAAAAGTAATAAAACAAAAAAAAAAGTAAAAATAAATAAAAATGTAACTAGAAGAAATAAGTAAATAAAAAATAAATTAAATTAATATTTGTTATGATTAAAAATAGAATTACAGTTTATTTGATTTATTAAATTCATTTTTATTTTCGTATTTAGTATTAATTATATTTAATCCAGAATCAGCATTTTTGATATCTAATTTCAGTACGAAAAAATTTCACAATTACTAATGAAAATTTGTGGGGAAAAAAAAAAAAATGTTAAGAATATGACCCTGCAAAATGACTGTAAAGAATTTCCTTACTCTTCAAAAATATCTCATATTTTATCTTTCTAAAAGCTTTTCTTAATTGATAATGTTTAACAAAAGAAATTAAAAGCTATCACAATAGAAAACGCAAACAATAAAGTATCTTTTTTTTTTTTTTTTTTTTTTTTGTCTCATATCTACAAGTTGTATTTGAGGAACAATACATCAGTTTTACAGTTTAAATTTTATTATTAAAATGGTTCTAAACTTTAATAGATTTGCTTATAGAAGGAAATATTCACATTTAAATATGCAGAAACTTCTAAAAGTAGGAATATTATATATATATATATATTTATATGCAGTGGCTATCAGAAGGGGAGCAAGAGGGGCGGCTAGGTCTCACGATTTTAGGGGTCTCAATTTATAATAAAATATGTATGTATATTTTTATACTGTTCGAGCATCAGTGTTTGTCAAAATTTGAAATTTTCTATCAATGTTTTCGTTTTCCTCGTACACTTGCCACTGTATATTTATCAATTTTTTTTTTTTTTTGAAGGCCTCAAAAATATTAGTTACTCTGGACTTTGCATTTTCTCTGAAAGTCCCTGTATATATATTTACAATTTACTGAATGTTATTTCTTAGTTTATAGGATAGTTTCCTTACTCATTTTTTCAATTTTTTTTTCTTATAAAGGAAAGAATTCTTTCGATTTCGTCATTATTCTTTTACAATTTTCTTTTTTTTCTTTTTTTTTTTCTTCTTTTAACGAGTAAATGGAGACTAGAAATACGATGGAAGTAAAAGATATGAAAGTAATTAAATAAAATCGATTTTATTTAGGAAAATAGAATAAGGGAACAGAAAGAAAAAAAAAAGAGGAAAATATTATAAAAAAAGAAACGAGAGAATTTGAAAACGAAGGGATAATAAATGTTATTAAATATTTAGATAGCAATAATTTGCATTTTTCTCATGAATTATGATTTATAAACAATTCCGCTATAAAAAAATATATACATTTATAATAGACTTAATTAATACAAAACGTAATCGTTAGGAAAGCGTGAAGAGAAACTGCATTGGGAGTTTATCAGATAAAAATATATCTAGCTAATGATAATATCTGATATCGTTTAATCACGTTTGCAAAAACGGTGTTAAATACGCGATTATAATTTTCTCCTTAATTCGTAAAATGAAACTTGGATCGAAAACAAAAGATGATTATTTTTTCCCCTAGAAGTTCTAATATATTTATGTTTATTCATATTGAATACGCCTATATAATTTAATTAAGAATTATCATACGAAATAATCTCTCATAAAAGGATACGTATTTCAATTTATGGCGTAAATATCATAAATTCAATATTCTCGATCTCTGCTTGGTTTCATATTTAAAATATATTTTTTTATGCCGAAAAATGTGTGTCGTGTTGCACCTTATAAAACGTTGTGCTATGGTAACAATCGCATTTGTGCTTTTACGACTTTGAAGGAATGTGATAAGGAAGAAGAGAAATGAAAAAAAAAGAAATAAAAAAAAAAAGAAATGTAGAAAAAGGGAGAAGGAGATGATAAAAATGGAAAAAGAAGGAATAGAAAAAAAAGCAGCAAGAAATAAAATGAAGAAACAAGGAACAACAGTAATGTATTAAAAGAAATTTAAAGATAGGAAAAAAAACTTAAATGAAATTTATAGGAAGAAATAAAATTAAAATAGGAATATAAAAGGTAAGGATTAAATTGAAATTCTGTATAAGGAATAAAATGTTAATAAAAAATAAATGGAAAAAGCAGAAAATCCATCTTGTAAACATTTATTTTTAAAAATACAATAGTGTGTCTTCTTTCGAATAGATTTTCCTCAATGTTTTAAATTTGATAACCCAAACAGTATAAGAGTGTAATAGTTTAAGTATATAGTCATGTGTCTAAAAAATATAATTAGTCTTTTCTATATGGATAGATAACAGCTTATCAGTTATTACAAATAAAAATGTTGTGTACATAATAAAGTATCTTATGATTTTATTTTAAAACTTATAATGTGATGGTAAATATATTAAGATATTGTAATGCAATGTTTAAGTTAAAAGTATCTTCTTGTCGCTATAATTTTAACAATTTTTGATGTTTATACAAGATTTATATATTAAAACATTTGAAGTGAAAGTGACTATGGTCAGATATACTTTTTATTTCATTAAAGGAATAATAGTCACAAAGTTTATATCAGATATAAGCCGAAACATATATGCTTATAAAGAAAGCATCTATTGATACGAATAATCATCTCCAAAATATACGTTAAATAAACCATTAATGATTACTTTTGCAAGATAATTTATTTTATAAAACTTTTATTTAATTTTGAGTCGTATTTTTTGAGAAATTCAAAAGCTGAACGAGTTACAACGTGAATAAACTTTCTTTCTATAAAAGATGACAAACAACAAAATTTATTCAAACTTAATAAAATATTCAGATTTTTTTTTCTTTTTAAAATCTGTTTCTGAAATGTAAACTATTGCAACTAAAAATAATATTTTCATTTTGTTATTCCTTTTTATCATGAGTTATTATAATCCTATAATAAATATTTTAATTCAAAATGTAATGCATTTAATACCAAGGCCGAAATGATATTTTTAGAAAAGAAAAAAAAAAGAACAAAAAGCGATATAATTTTGAAGTAGTTTTGAGATGTGTTTGATAGTATCGTGCTATATTTTTCATAAATATTCAAGAGAATATTCAAATTCTAAATAGGGCATATATTCCAATTTCAAGAAAAGGAAATAACTTTTTTTCAAAATAGCAAGATAAGATATAAATATAACTTTCGTGATTTGTAGTATATAAATTTTAGCTTAAAACTATCATAAATAATAATTAGTTTTGTTGATGTAAATTTATAGTAGAGCTGAAAATATTTTAATAAATGATATAAAAATAAAAGCTTTATATTACTATTAGGCCATTGAAAAATAATACAGTAATGCTCCGACTT
This sequence comes from Androctonus mauritanicus, assembly GCA_011317285.2. Classification (NCBI taxonomy): domain Eukaryota; kingdom Metazoa; phylum Arthropoda; class Arachnida; order Scorpiones; family Buthidae; genus Androctonus; species Androctonus mauritanicus. Next base: position 19,282 of record WUQG02400614.1, on the reverse strand, counting down.
ACGTAAATTCGGAGATACATAACTTCTCATTCTGCTCTCTCGCCCACTTGTTTGTTTCACAATTACATAGTGCATATATATATATATGTATGCACATATTTGATTTGCTGATTTGTTGAATAAGAGTCTCTAATTATAGCTTAACATATTATAAACTTTTATAATCTGTTGTTTTCTTGGTAATAAAGAGCCAGTTAAGAACCTAAATATATGTATCTGAAATTAGATTTGGATATGTGTAGGTACCCGACTTACGTTATGCTTTCCAGTCTCACCTATTACGTAACTTCGAGGTATTACTGTATTAAATATATTTACCCCTCTTAAACTGGCATAATTTTAATACTGCATAATGATTAATTTTCAATTTATGTTTATAAGACATCACTGCTGTAGATATGAGGAAAATAATATTTTCCCTAAAAATTGCAATGTTTTCTTATTCTATAACTATTTATTATATTATTATTAGGTAATTTCTGAATTTGTTTAACTCTTTAGTACTTTTCTAAACATTTTCACTTGATTCTACTGAGTGCCGCAACTTGGCAGCATTCAATCGTCTATAAAATTATTGTGCAAATTTAGTTCTCAAGTTTTAAATTTAATAGTTCATTTTAGTGCACTTCTACTTTGTTTAACTAATGCAAGAGCTATTCTAAAAGAGATAGATCAATTTCGGATCTATCTCCATTGTCGGTGATTAAAGTATCGATTATGAGTGCCTTCATCCTTAAATCTTTTGTTTATCTACCTTGATAATTCAGTTGACCCACTTTCCGTTCGCTGTTCGATATCGATCCATACTTAAGGATTGGGGCTTATGCTATGGAATTATTTAGCTAAAGATAAGAAGTTGAATCGAATAACAAATATAGATTATTCTGGATTTTAAACGTAGGAGGACGAAGGACGAGATTGAAATGGCAAAAGAAAAATATACAAAAAAGAAAAAAAAACACAAAAAAATCTGTGATGAAATTAGAAACAAAAAACAAAAGCTTTGAAAAATTTAAGATAATAAAGTATAGAAATATCGGAAAATTAAAAAAAATTCATTTAAAATAATTAAACAATTGGAAATTAATAAAAAAAATATCATTCTGATATTTATTCCACAAAATTATGAGTCATTAAAAGAGAATTAAATTGTTTATAACTGAAATGATATTTATTATCACATAAATAATTTCAGAAGCGTATAAATTACATAGATATATTATAAAAAAAACATAGATTTATTTATTATTGACACAAAATAATAAATAGCAAAATTGAGAATAATGTGTAAAAAAAAAATAAGAACGAGTTTTTAAACAAGAAAAAAAAAAGATGATAAATAAAAAATAAAATAAAAATTGTTATTTTAGAAACTATAAATAGCAATACAATAATTAATAGTTACAGTAAAAATAATAAAAGGAAGGGAGTAATGAAAAATATAACAGGTATTCAGTAAGAAGAATAGGGAAAAAATTATGAAAATGATAATAAATGCGAAGTAAGAAAAGAGATGACGCAGAAATTTAGAAAATAAGAATCATAAAGTGATTTAGAAATGGATAATGATGGAGATGAGAACTTTACAAAGAAAAGATAAGGCGACGAAGCAGATAATGATACGAAGATAGAGAATGATGGGGAAACGATGTGGATAAACTTGGGATCGAAGCGAAGAACAGAGATTAATAGTGATAAGATGGTGGAGATTAAAGTATCAAAAATACTCAGACAAGAAACAGATATTGATGGACAAACTGCCAAAAAAGTTAAAATTTAAATGTAGAATTGAGATTATTTAAATACCACAGACATTTAAAGAAACAGATTTGGTAAATTACACCATTCTATTATATAAGAAAAAGTTTTAAAAACTTTAGCAAATATTCTTAGAACGATTGTGCATCAACTTACGCCGCAACTTAGCAGAAGTTACGACTTTTCGGCTCGTTATGATACAGTTTTGGAATAACCGAGAACAGCTGATGGTTACTGAAAAAACATTCAAAACGAAAATCTCTTCTGGTTAAATAGCAAAGAGAACTCGGAACCATCTCGTGGTAACACACACACACATACACATATATTTATACTGAAAAAAGAAACGAAAGAAGAAGAAGAGAAAAGGCAACGCAAGAACATTTGTATAATGCAGCAATCCGCATTCAGTTTGCTTCTTCCCCTCTTAGATTTTTCTTGATCTTTTTACATAGGAAGAGTAAACATTTTCTCTTCACCGTATAAATTACGCTGAATTCATGTGACTAGTAATTATATCCGCTTCAGAATGATGGATTAATCAAATTACTTAGCTTCTCAGATTAAAAGTAAACAGTGAAGACAAAATTGATGTCTGTCCAATATCTGCTTATATGTTTTGATGCAGTGTATAACATAATCTTTATGTGTCCATGTAATGAAAGCACTCTGACAAATTTATGCATTAAAATTTATTATAGACTTTAATGCAGGCGTCAGAAATGTTAGAGTATTACTGTTATTAAATGTTATAAACATGCTTTTACGCTGTTTAACAGCATAATAGTCGTTGTTATAAGCTAACGCATAATATAAATTCGACCATTATGTAGCATAGTCTAGAGAGCGTTACATATCTGACATTTAAAGAAGTCCATTAATACCGATTAAGTGCAAAACAAAACAATTTATTACAGTACCAAATTTAACACAATTCTTACGTCATCATAAAAATATTTACGAACTTTGTCAATGCAAAATGTAAAATTATCTTAAATATCAAGACAAAAGTTGTCAAAACTGAGTAAACTTATTGCATACGTAGTTTTAGTTCGTATCTTGCCTGTTTGATGCTAACGTTTTTGAAGATAAATGATAGAGAGAACCCCAGAGAAGGGAATAATTTTCAACTCGTGGCCTAGTAATTAATAGATCTTCAACTAGAGTTAGTTAAACTACCAAAAATGGATCGATAGAAATTATTCTACTTTAATTATTAATTACCCCATTTACTCTTTCCCTTTAAAAAAATAATCTCTTTAACGACATTGCTTTAATGTTTTTGATCACGTGACCAGAACCAGTCCACGCCCTCTTATCGTCAACTATTAATTATATGGTCGACTATTAAGTATCATAGAAGTTTTATCATTATCATGAGCTTTCCATTTTTCATTTTCTGAAATGGTGATTGCAAATGGGAATAAAGAAGTTAAAAGAGAATTTAGAGTTTTGAAAATTATGTTCTACGCAACACTAACGAATTTGACAAAAGATGAAATGCCGAATCTTACATTTTATTGCTTCAAGTAATCTTTTTGCGCTTTAGAAACGAACTAAGACATAAATGTTATTTTGAATTTTTCTTTTATTTGGCTTTACTTATATTTAATACAAATGATCAAATATTCAATATAATCCTTTAAGGAAAGATTTACGCAAATTTCTACAACATACTTTCCTAATTTTGATGAAAGTGCTTTACATTTTCCTCTAGACTTTGATGCTTGTTATCCATAAATTGTTCAATAAATTATATGCTGAAAATTTTAATCATTTAAATGTAAATAAGTTTTATTTATTTTATACAAAAATTATTTAACTACTATACAAATACGTTTATTTTACGGCTGTTCTTTTCCTTATTTCACGTCCAAACAGGTTAGAAACATTACTGCTTGCAATTTTAATTTGAAATATTCTGTTTATGAAAATAAAAATAACAGAAGACGATAAAATATGGCGCAATCATTAATTAATCAAGAAATCAGAATATCTACATTATATTAGATTCATTAATTATTACAAATATTTATTTTCTGATTATTGATTCTTACACAGTTTACTGACTTTTATAAATTCATATAATACTACAGAGTATTACATGATATAGAAACACGAAAGGTATTTAGATCTTTTCATATAATAGAGATTTATTCTACTATCAGAGTTCTATCTATTCTTTATTGTAGTTCTAGCTATTCATAAAATTCTCTTTGGAAAGAATCCACATAGATGTTTTCTTTTCTTTTTTTGCTTTGAATACAATAAACTGTAATAATTCTAAAACTCGCACAATCACATGGTTATTTACAAAATGTTGAGATTATTAATTTTTTAACAAATTTCATACATAATAACTGTTATATTTACAACAACAGAACTAAAAAATTACACATCACAAATTTATAAATAATATAAAACCGTGAATGTTGCTTATCTCTGAATGATTTTAGAATATTTGTTAAAATATATACAGTATATATAAATTTTTTATGTTATGTAAAAACTTATATTATATACTTAAAATAAATATCAAAACAGAATATATAAATCAGATTAAAATTTTTTATTTCGAAAATATAGAAAATTCTAAATTTCGTGATTCGTTGTTCTACGCTTCATGAAGATTTTCATCCTGTGTTCCATAAAAGTATTGCTTTATTTCTTTGCTTTAAAAATATCTGTTTTACGTTTTTGCAAACTCGCATTAATTTTCAAGACAACAAAATGCATTTTTTTTATTAATCTCACCTGAATTAAATATAATTTTGTCATTCCATCCTATCTTTCAGATCTGTATATAGAAATTCTGTATAGTTTTATTTTTTACAATATAGTATTTTCGAAAAAAATCGCTTAAATATTTGAAACGTCATTAGTTTTATTTTCGAGTTTTACCATTTTTATTTATTAAAATTTTATCATTTTTCATCCTGTCATTTTCCACTTTAAAATCAATTTTACAAATTTTACTTTCATTATTATTTTCATAAAGGATTATTATTATTATTATTATTAAAGATTCCACAAAATCGTTATTGGAAATGAAAATTTTAATGAGATGACGGCATATCAACTATAACCGATATCATAATTTAAGAAAATCAACATTATTTTTATTTTAAAAAAAAACATCACAAGAAACATATAACAAAAACACAAAGATAATATAAGACTTTATCCATTCATAGAAATACAAAAGCTCTGAAAGAAAAAGTAACAAAGCTAGAAGTGCTTCTTTATTGATTAAATTTTCCTTTATTCAACTTGCTATATTTTTTTCTGTCTTCTTTCTCTATTCAGAACTAATTTTTATCTTCTGTTATACCATCGTTTTAACTTTTAAAGTAGAAGAACGAAAAAAATTAAAAGATAAAAAAAAAAACAGATCTTCAACTCGAGAATCGAATGGCATTGTCTCTTGTCACTAAGATCGTCACGGTTCGATTCCCGCTTGTACTTAATCTTTCTATAATGTTGAATAATCTGGCAATGAGATTCTCCAGTCGAAAAAAAACAGCTGGATTATTGGTCTTAAAGGAAGGATGAAAATTCTACTTAGTGAGAAATTTAAAAATGCGAAATAATTTTTGCATTTATGATTTTTAAAGATTTCAAAAACTTTTTGGAACAAAACAGCATCGAGATAAAATTAGATTAAGCAAATATATGGAAATTTATGTTTAACTAAAAACATCTGGCGAAGATTTAAAAATTTTACTTGTTAATTCTATTCTTTTTTTTGTTTATATCTTGGTTATAAAGATTAAAAATTCGAGTAGTTAAAACATGCAAGATTTATGTAAAATTTATATATGTTTATAACATATATAAATTTTACATAATCTTACATTTTTTTTTCATTCCTTAATATCCAATATATGTTGAGTATATACACATGAAAGTATAGTTAATGTAAATGAAAACGAAATATATTTGGATGATCCGGGATTAATTCGAAATCTCTTAAGATACTTTCAGGATAATCCGGACTCGGCCTGTTGATAGTCATCTTTCAACCATCCGATTGATTCCATTACCAGTGTTGACCAGCCTGTGCTACTCTGAAATGGTTGATGCTATATATATTCCTTGCGAGATCGGGCAGTATAACTGAATTAACTAATCCTCTCGCTGAAAATGGTTTCAAATCCGAAAAAAAATAGAAAAAATAGAAAAATTAGATAAAACTATAAATTGCTACAAAAAAAGTACAGTATTTAAAAATAATTAAATGCAGTATAACTGCACAAATTGAAAATAAAATTTAAATTTAAATTAGCGATTTTAATATTACAAAACAGTATTACTGCATTCTAAGTTTATCGTATTGTTTTTTACTGTGCAGTTTTACGTCGCTTCCTCTCGTATTAAATGGCGGGCATTTCAGTTCCTACACTGACCGCTTACTCCCTGGTGGTATCACTCGTGAAAAAAATCTCATTTGTAGGACTTTGGAATTGAACCTGAATTCTCCAGAGTGTAAGAACAGCACATTTCTATTGCAGCTATCTGGTTGACAACCTAATTGTGTTGTTGACATTTAAACGAGAGTTTTTCAATAATGAGTACATATTTATTGTTACGGATATATAATATAGTTTTGAAAATCATTTGTGATTAGGTTTAACTTCTGTTACCGAATCACATAGGATATTTTTGTCGACGCCCATTTCAGAGTCCATCACATCATATGTGATTGTGATGGGATCTGAAATGGGCGTCGCCAAAAATATGGGCGTAAAATATGCAAAAAAAAATCACATATCATAGCAATCATACGTGATTTTTTTGCATATTTTACGCCCATTTTCAATCAGGGAGATTACTAAGGAGTGGGGCCAGTTCCAAATTTGGGAGGGGGCCGGATGGTGAAGGACGGAGATTGCCGGGTCGAAAAAATTTTTCAGGAGTTACCAGACCCGAGACGTGAACCCGAATCCTGCGTATCAGTCTGGCCCACTGCGTTACCAGTCGGCCATCCGGCCGCAATCATATGTATGGATTCAACTGGAAAATTAAAGGAATTCAACGGGATGGATCCAGATTCCTCCTGAAGAAAACTGGAAATATGGGAGCTGAATCTTTCAATGTGATAAACAACTGCTTTATCATCCGACCAATCGTTTTCGAAATTGATATCTATCAGGAGAAAACGGCAATATGCTTTATATATATATTGTAACAATGTTTCTCAAATAATTTAATACGAAGAGTATGCATTTTGAAGATCATCAGCTATTAAATTTGATCTGAATTTCTATCGTACATTTAAATCTGGCTAAAAAATGATATTTGATTTTGAATATAGAATAATATACTAAAAATATTTTTGAAATACGTTTTTGTAATCATTTTTATGAAAATTTTCGCAAAAAATTAATTTTTATTCTACAGTATATGAAATTCATGATAAAAAGCGAAGAGAATTTGTCTCTAGAAATTAATTGTTTTTACCTGCCAAGTCAGTTGTGTAATATACTGGTAAATGACGTTGTCTATCTATAGAAGTATGATATATTGATTGAAAAATATCTCGATTACTTTTGAGGCATCTTCTTTCGGAGTTTTATATTTCTATCTTTTATTGATAAGATATTAAACGACAGGATTTTTCCAGGGCTTACATTAATTGTCCAAACCCAAAATGGAATCGGCATCTAAGGATGGAAATTGATACGTCAGACAATATCTTCTTAAAAATCTGGAGATACGGAATCCGGAATTGATTCCGGCAAGATAAAGTAGAGGCATTCTGGAGTTCATTAATGCATTTCTAATATCTTAAGATAGCTGAATGACTAACACGAGCAATTATAAATTTATTAATAAATTCCAGACATGTAATTATTATAATAGATTCATTTCACTCAGTCTAAAGAAGCAATATGCAAATTCTGTACTTCAAGATATAGATATAATAGATTTATTAACATTGAAGAAATTTTATTTAATATCAAAACTTACAGTGAAGATAATGCCATGGAATTTTCTGCGTTGAATCTTTTCTTTGTTTGTTTTGATACTAATAATAGTTGATTAAACAAATAATGTTATATTGAAGAAAAGTTTATCGATCTTGCATTCAAAATTCTCTGAAACACTGAGTATATTATTATAGATTTCGCTCACCTTTATCATTCATACATATAGGGGAAACCTGTACAAAACCGTATACCGGGGTAAAAGCGTATACTACAGGTATATTTGCGAGTAATGCGAATTATTTTGTGCAAGTTGTGCTATTTAGTGCCTATTATGATGCTTACTTTATCAACGGAAATTTGGCACTAAACTCACAACGCGCCAGGAAAATTTGCCATATTATCTGATTCGTGGTGTGTTGATCTAATTTTTGAGTAATTTTAAGTTTGAATTTTGAATGTTACAGATTTTGGAGGTAGGTAATATGTTGCATATAGCGAAATATGTGTATTTGCTGAATATTTACTTACGTTATGTCGATAAAATTGAATTGTTATTGTAGTTAGGAATTAAAGTTACGTAATGAATGTCTTGGGGCAAAACCGTCTGGGGTAAAACAGGTACATATACGATTTTGCCCCGTGACAAGCGATTACATTTTTGTATTACCATTTACAGCCAAGATGCCACGACATTATAAGCGAAAAACGACAAGGCAAGACTGGGACCCGGAAATAATGAAAAGAGCCATTATTAGCGTATCAGACGGAAGTATGGGGTACTTGAAAGTATCAAACACCTACAGCATCCCGAAGTCTACAAGATCGTGTTCGCAAATGTTGCCAAAATGGTGATTTGGATATGTTTGTTAAGAAAGGTTTAGGTCTTTTTAAGCCTGTTTTTTCCCCATCATAAGAACAAAACTTAGTTGATCATATATTGACTTTGGAACAACGTATATTTGGTTTGACGTATAAATATTTACGGCAGTTAGCATTCCAGTATACGGAGTTAAATAACCTGGAGAATAATTTTAACAAGATGGAAAAACTAGCTGGAGAGGATTGGTTAATGGGGTTTTTGAAACGTCATCCTGAATTGGCTCTTCGCGCTGCCGAACCGACATCTGTTGCAAGAGCCATGGTGTTCAATATGGTTAGTACTAATAGATTCTATGATTTGCTTGAAGAACAGATAGACAACTACTAAAATCTTAACGTGGACGAAACAGGCCTGACCACAACTTTGGAGGAGGCCCAAATGGTTCCAGCAACTTCATTATCCACGCCATCCCTAATGGATGTAATGCCGTCCATCTCTACAGCGCCCCCGCTTGAGTGCACTACTACTACTAAACCAACCAATACACCAACAGAAGTCTTATCGATATCACCAGTTGATGTTATGCCCATTCCACAGATCAGTAGAGAGCAGAAAAGAAAAACAGATCATCGTAGAGGTAAAACAGCGATAATTACTTCATCTCCCTGTAAGAACCAGTTACCTGACATTTCTGAAGACAAGAAACGGCGATTAACTAGCAAAGTAGATGGCGCAAAGAGAAGAAAACAAGGCTTGAGGAAAGTTAAAGAAAACGATGAAAACATTTGCATCTATTGTCAGGAAGAATACGGTTCTAGTCGTGCCGATGAAGGGTGGGTGCAATGTTTAAATTGTAAGAAATGGGCTCACGAAGGCTGTACAGGGTGGGATACTGAGGAACTCGATACTTACCGGTGCGATCGGTGCTAATGCATTCTGGGCCAACACCGTATAGGGTATACGGTTGTGTCCAGTCCCCGAGGCAAAATCGGAAAAGTTTAGATTTTGTTTTCGTTGTGCATTTCAGGCTATTTCACAACTTTCTATTGTATTTTTATTTCATACTGTTCCTAACGATACTGTTTAATAAACATGATGATTATAATTATTTATTTCTTTTAAATGTCGGAAATACATGGCTACAATGTTAGCTATACAATTATGGACAGGTTTCCCCTACTACTGTACTGTACTATCTATGAGCAATAGATAGTTTCAAAGATATCGATTTTATTATTCTTATAGAAGCTATTTTAATGTGGAAATCATAAGAATTTTAGAATATAGCTTAGTTAATAAGGTATAATTGTCTAAAAGTTGAATATTCTATTTGTTTAGTTTTTGATATATATTCCAATGAAAGCCAAGTGATTAAACAAGTCTAAAACTATCTTTTCTAAGAAATGATTGAAACTGTTCTGCACATTAAAAGCTGAGATGTTGCTTTATTTAATGAAGAATTTATTTCTATACTTTCATATAACTTTTGAAAATATAAATGAATTTTAGTCAGCAATAAGTTTGCAATACATTCTGATTCAATAAAAATTTTTCAATATTGGAAACAGAATTACAAATACTTCCTTCGACTTCACATTCTTCAAATATTTCTCTTTCCCTGATTTTTCTTCTATTTACAGTACATACAAACTTTGTTTTATATATTAATAGTTTAGGTGGATCAAACAACGAAATGAATTATAGAAGATCCTTTTTCGAATCTTTTTTCCTACCTTTTGTTAGATATTTTCCGTAAATAAAATAAATGAATAAAAGATTATTTAAAGTAAATTGATATTGAAACTTATTAAACGAAACTGAACTTTGATTTGATTTCGGAAAAAGTTCATTTTGTTATTTTGAGATCAGTTCAAAATAAAAGATTATGTAATTATTAGAATTAATATACTTCTGAAAAATTTTAACTATAATAATTACTTTTCTTATTATTTTCGTTTTTTAAATTTCTTATTTTTGTTACTTTCGCTAAGTTTTTGATCATTTTCATAGATGAATACAGTATATAAATGATAGAATATTATTTATGTGCATTAAACTATTGTTATATGTTATAATTTATCTATATCTAGAAATATGTCTCATGATCATTTAGTACATTAAATTTGTAAATAATTTTATTCAAAATTATCAATATTTAAAAAAAATCTTCCTATCATCTACGAGACAGAGTTTACTTGGTTATCTTCCTGTTTATTGATTTCTTGTTGAGTTGGAGTTAGTTTTCGACCATTTTTATTCCACACGATATCGTGACCGAGAAATAACAGTCAAGATATAATTACATCACGATGTGAAGAGATGAAACTAAGGATCAAAGGGTAACTTTTGATTTCTCTAAAGTAGCTAAAAAAATCGATATATGGGACATTAGAATCAGTTTTAGTTCTACTTATATCTTTTTTCTTCGTTCATTTATACGTGTTTAAAGGCGGCCGTGATTTATATTTTTGATAAAAATTATTATTAAGAATCTTTAATAAAATTTGCTGATAAAATTCATCTTATAAGAAATATTTTATGCATTTTACGGATGTCAAGATTGAACTCTTATCTTCATTTCTGAATTATAGCCGAAATACACTTCTATAATGAGAAAATAGGACGGAAACGTGACTAAAATTCGATTCGTAGATGATGAGATTTGATAAAGATATTCGATTTTGTCGCAGATATTGCAAAAAAAATAAATATTGTACTGTGTAATGAATTGTGGAATCATTCTCTCTGAAATATTTTATCGAAATCCTTAGATTTCGTAGCATTTCGCCAAAATCAAAAGCTATATATTAAAATAATTTTTTTTTTGTTCTCACGGATGGTCAAAACAATATGGTAATTAAACTCATAATAGGATTAAGTTATAGTTGTTTAAAAGACTTGATTAATAACTTCAAATCTTTACTTGATGAATATAAAGATATTGAAATCTTTACTTGGTGAATTATACCTATACAAAGTTTAAATATTTCAGAATTAAATTCAATAATTAACACTTTTAACGAAAATTTACGTATGCTTTGTTTATAATAAGATTTGTATTTAATTTAAAAAAATGGAATTAATATGGTAATTAAACTCATAATAGGATTAAGTTGTGGTTATATAAGACTTGTTTAATAACTTTAAATCTTTACTTGGTAAATAATATAAAACTATATTAATAATTGAAAGTCATTTATAATTATATAAGAAAACTTAATATGAATACAGATATTTATCGTTCTACGATTCAGTTAAATTGACAATATACTGTAAGTAATATCTATTTATGTTCAATTTAAGTCGTCTATGGGAATAAGTATGCTTTGACGAAGTTACTGAAAATTTAAATAATTATTTAAAATTTGAATAAATTTGAATTTATGGCAGAGCATTAAACATCTAAAGACAAATCGATGTTTAGTAATCTCTTTTAGAGTAAACTTAGCGAGACATCGATTTATCTGTACTGCTGTTAGTTAATTCGCCTATGGCAACAGTGTATCGGTAGTTTGGATATAAATATGTATAGCTTATCGACAATTCGTCATACATCTCTGAATGGAACGATGTTGAAAACAAGAATATGATTTGCAAAAAAAAAGTTAATCTCCTATCAAATAAACATTAAAAAAAATCATTTCGATAAATAATAATCTAAAGTAAATAGTAATCTTTTCTTCATTTCTTGCATTGAAGAATTAACATAAAATAAAGTTAAAAAATTATTTATTTACTTTAAATAGATTCAGGTTAATTCAACCTTCTGAGAAACAGAATTAAAATAACAAAATAAATTGTATAGAAAGGGATTTACTAATATACTACACAAGCAGTCACAATTATTATAAGAATATTATATAATTAAAATTGGAAATTCTATTATCATTCCGAAAGTAACAAAATTTCATTTATAATTAAATATGTTTCTGTTGAATCTAATCTTAAATATATCTGAATTTTAATGCTGTCTATTGATGAAAGCTCTGAAACAACCAAATTTACTTATTTAAAGCGATTAAACAATAATTACTTTTGTCATTTTAATTAAGGTCTCGAAATAGTAACTGCACATCGAGCTTTATACTCTTTAGCAAGAATTATATAAAAAGTTATTTTTAGATAGTAGTTAAAGATTATCTATTAATTAATGTCTACATAACATATATCAATAAAGATAATTATTAAAAAAAAATTCAACAATTACTGTATATTTTAATTAATAGTTAATAAAATATTTTTACTTATTCTAATCTTTAGAAAGCAATTGATTTTGTAACTTTGACGTAATACAATGAGTTTAAAAAAGAAAGTTCCTGTTTATATTGTTAATGAATTTTACGTTTTGAGATTTGTTTACACATGGAATTTCGTTTAAAACGATAAAAGCCATAACAAACATCTTAACTCGATGAATTATTATTGTTGATCAACGAGGGAATTTACGATGTTTACTGGAATGATTCAAGTTTTGTTTTCCCACGAAAACATTGGTCCTTTACTTCCATGGTTAATTTGTTTCATTAATTTCTATGTAAATCGAAGGTGGCATAAGTCCAGTGCATTTGAACTATTTATTATAATCTGCTAAATATTTGAAAAATTTCAGACAATGAGATTAATTTCATAGAATATTTTAATAAGTGGAGGATGAGAGATTTATTTGGACGAATTCAAAAGTCGATAATTATAATAGCCATCCCCTTTTATTTTTCTGAATATAAATTTAAGAAAACACTGGAGGATCAATATGATAAGATAAATAATTTTCAGTTAGTGATAGTAATTGCTACATCATTTATATTCCATCGATTATGGAATAACAAGAGCTTTAATATCTTCGCATGGTAAACAAACATTCTATAGATTAATTGTGTATAGACCTATCACCTAGAAATATGAGACAATGCTTGAGTGACAGTATTTTATTCAAAATTATCAATTATTAATGTTATATATAGTACTATACTTAATAACAATAAATATGCATATTCATGGCGATTATTTTCACACTAATGAGAAGAGTATTGTGACGGGCAACTATTTTTGAATGAATGACTTAGCAATGGCTGCAACAAATAATGCATTCAACAAATCCATTTCAAGGTAGTTACTGCCAAGAAAATGGCAACCTGAAACAGCCTTCTTCTTTATGATGTTAAACATATTCTAATACTGAAATGGTTGCTGTGCCATTGCATGTATTCAGGATCAGGTGTATGTCACAATACACTTCTAATTAACTCAATAATGATCAATAATCATCCGAATACAATTACTGTCATTAACTAAATAGCATCAGATATCTTTTTAATAAAAAAAGTTCTTCCAATCAGAAAGATTGACTACAGTTTTTGTTTACTTCTCCGGTGAAATATGGCTTCATAGAAATACCAACCAACTATTCATCCCGTATGATCTTATTCTCAACTAATAGCGTTTCAAATTAACAGAAAAGAAAAAAATTACAACAAGTTTTAATTACTATACTGATTACTTTGAAAGTTTAAGGAATTTGATAGAAACTAATACAGTAAGTTATAATTAATTTAATACTACCAATATTATTTTTAATTGAATTTTTTTCTTGCCGATTTAACTGATTCTTAAGTATCATCAAGGTTCTTAAAAACTTTCAGCTTTGATCTCGTGGCTTTTAAGATTTTATTTTTTAGGTTAGATTAATCGTTGTTGTTTTTTTTTTTTTAATTTTGATTTTGGTTTTCATTTAATCAAATTAAATCTGATGTGATTTAAATAGTTTCAAGCTTCAAAGATTAATTACTTTTTTCATTGAACTGTTTACATTGGGGTACGATTTTGAGTTTTCTAGGAATGATCGATATTTTTAATTTATTTAATTTTAATAAATTAATATCGATTTGATAATTCTTATGAATTTATATCAGATTAAATTAGATTGATATCGGAACGAGAAGGTGCATAATTTGAAAATTCTTTCAAACCAACGACAATGGTGTACATTAAATTAAACAATTTCTTTTAATTAATAAAAAGGAAGATCATGGCTTAATGTTTAATAATTATTGAAAAAGATACGTTATTCTTATTATAAAAAAGTAAAAAAGTTATGAAAATAACAAAACTTATATTTTAAATGTATTTGTTTTGGAATAATTAAAGATATGGGATATAAATATATGCCATCAAAATCAATTTCAATGGTATAATCTATATGTTGATCACCATACAAATATATTAAATATTATTCCATAGTTAGTACAAGGAAACATTAAGAGATTGAAAGGAAGAGTATACCGCATTTTTAAACAAATGAATCTACATGGTTTATTACCTCTAATTCGACATTTTAGTCAATTTCATTAAATTGGTAAAAACTTCAATAAATAGTTCAATCTATATTAAGAGAATTTTCAGAAATTTCAACATTCACCGTTTTCAAGTGGTTAAACGTGAATTTCTAGATGACGCTGAAGGATACTGGCTGGTTGTCTTGTAGAGCTTGTTCGCTCGAGTTTACTTCTAATGAAAATATTTTATTTTTTACATCTGATAACAGTCATGCTTTTCATCCGGTGTGCGTCAAATTTCCCATTCATCAATACAGAAAAACGACAAAAATAAGCAAGGATTCATGGAAATGCGCGATTGCTTTAACTTCACTACTCAAAACTATACAATTGCCGAGATTGATATTTCTAATCATGACTCTTCGTTGTTCAAGCTTTCTAAATCATTCGAGGAAATGTTCGAATCAGCGTTAAAGGTACAAGTCAGTCACAAAAGTCTACATACATCATAAAAAATTGGTTATTATTAATATGTAATTGCAATCTCGATGGAAGCTATTTATAGACATTTAATTTAATATCAATTAATGTGTTTGTGAGAGTTAGTCAGGAAAAAAATAAAATTAATTGAAAAAATCAAGAATGTACAAAATTTTATAGTCACAAAAGTCTACACACAATATGCAAAACTTTATCCCATGTGATAAAATTGCATAATAGAGGAGTGTTTTATGTGCCTAGCATCATTTTATGCTTGTTATGAGTACTATTAGTATTACTACCTGTAATAAAATGGCTTCCAGAAAGGAAATATCACAAGATCTGCAAAATGTTATAGTTAAGTTTAAAAATGAAAAAAATCTTATGGAGAAATAACAAAAATTGTTGGAAAGATTCATTCAAGTGTGCAAACAATCATACAGAATGTTGTTATTAATGGAAATGTTTACAATAAAGCAAGAACTGGATGTCCAAGGAAGCTAAATGAACGAGATGCTTGGTTTATCAGAAGAATAGTATGTATTAATCCAAGATTAAGTTGTCCACATTTAGCCAAAGACCTTACAGCAATAATAGGAAAGACAGTTCATCCTGAAACAGTAAGAAAGATTTTGCAATTTTCAGGAATACACAGAAGAGTGCCAAGGAAAAAACCTTTCATATCTGCTGCAAATAGAGAGAAAAGACTTTCTTTTGCCAAAGAACATCTCCAAGGATATAGAATTTTAGAAATGTGTTCTTTTCATGGATGAGAGCAAATTTAATAGTTTTGGAAGTGATGGTCATGGTAAAATTTGGAGGAAGGCAAGCGAAGAGATGAGATTGGAAAATTTAATGACTGTTTTGAAGGAGGGAGTGTTATGGTTTGGGGCTCAATGGCAACAGCTGGACCAGGTAGTTTTGTTTTTATTGAAGGTATAATGGACCAACATAAGTATCGGAACATATTGCATGCTAATTTGCCAAAAGCAATTCAAAAATTACAGCTGCAAAACCAGTAAATATTTCAACAGGATAATGATCTGAAACACACAGCCAGGACAGTAAAGGAATGGCTGTTATATAATGTACCAAAACAGCTTCATTCTCTACCCCCAATCACCAGATTTAAATCCAATCAAGTATCTTTGGGATGAGGTTGAATGACGCCTAAGAAAGAACAATATTATAATATTATCTCCCTGAAAGAAACTCTAAAGAAAGTTTTGTCTGAAATTACACCAGATACAACAGCCATGCTCATATCATCTATGCCTAGAAGACTGCAGGCTGTTATAGATTCAAAAGGTGATCTTACAAACTATTAATTGAATATTTAAACAACACAATGTGTTTTTGGGTAAACATGTATTTAGTCTAATTTATTATTTTCGAGTCCAAGCTTTAATATTTTATCGTAATATAGTATTAAAACATATTTAATTAACATTTTACTTAAGATCTAGTAGAAACTGATATTAATTAATTTCATATAATAATCCAAAAGAAATCTTATATAGAACCTAACTCACCGTGATGCCTCCATGTTTGTGCTGAACCTCTTTCATTACTTCCAGAAAACATTGGCTGAAACTTATACTGCATAATTCTCTGCAACAGCTATCACAAAGTGAGAAAAAAAAATGTCTCTACATAAATTTCGGAATATAAATTCGTCCAAATAAGATTAAATAAAATGCTACTTGTCCCAAATTGCCGCTTTAATTTTCTTTTTGCTAGCATCCACAGATTTTCGATATTCTGAGTATGTACAGTGGGATCATTTGGGTCTACAAAGTTTTTGTGCATGACAATTGAATGGTGGTAAATCCTATTTGCCAAGTATTGGATGTTATTATAAGCCCTCCAGCCATCGGAAATAATGTGTGTACCTGGCAATATATGCTGCTGTATAAACGGTAGTAATGTTGCAGCGGTGCAATCTTCAACCTCTACTAGGAAACACTTTCCTGAGCCACACTCAACACTGCCAAATACCCAATGTCCCTCTCTCCAACTACCTCGATGATATTTTCAGTGAAAATATTTGGATTCATCAATTTCTACAATTTTGGGCTCGCTGTTCTCGTTGAATCCTCGTATTTCTGTTGCATGTCTCTCTATGTATTTGCTCATTTCTTCTCTGCAAAAGTTAAACCAATTGATTACTGTTTTTTTCTCTTGAATTCGGACTTCTTGTCGTATTAGATTTTTGGGTAAACCCAGACTAAAACAATACATCAGTAGTATTATTTGCTTCTAGGTTAGGTGGCTTCGTGAAAAGAAGGAGCCCATATGAATACTGCTGGATAAACCACAATTTGTGCAGCACCATCTTTTCTTATCACAAATTCGACTTTATGACATTAATTTGCATTGTTCTTGACATGTGCTACATGTTGCAGAGTTTGCCAACAAACGACGACGAGCCAACCATATCATCATCGATTCTGGTTCCTACAGATGAAGAATGAATGTTTCCATATCCCATCGCTCATTCAAAATACTTGATTGATCTAATATTTCAGCTGGTGAAATAATAGTCATATGCCGAACTTCAGGTCTACCTGCCATATTCAACACGATGTCTGTGGATACTTGTAAATTTGAAAAATTAGCCTTAATTTCAAAGTGCAACAGGCATGTGCATATAGTGCTACTTCAAAGGAAAATTATCAAAACGAGGTTATTTTTAAAATTATTTTAAAATTAAAGTAAATGTGTAATTTAGTCCAATTTATTATTATAGAGTCTAAACTTTTGTATTTTCGTGTACATGGTATTAAACTGGTTTCGTATACATGGTATTATTGTATTTAATTAACATTTTCATATAAAAATTTAAAATGTATTTAGCATTTTAATATAAAGAGTTCAGCACAAACATGACAGCATCATGGTGAGTTGGGTTCTATATAAGATTTTTTTTGGATTAATATATGAAATTAATTAATATCAGTTTCTACTAGATCTTAAATAAAATGTTAATTAAATACGTTTTAATACTATATTACAATAAAATATTAAAGCTCGGACTCGAAAATAATAAATTGGACTAAACTACACGTTTATCTGTTTTTGTTATGTTCCTACTCACTGTATGAAGATAAAATTGTGACTATAAAATTTTGTACATTCTTGATTTTTTTCTATTAATTTTATTTTTTCCTGACTTCAACTCACACACACACATTAATTGACATTCAATTAAATGTTTATAAACAGTCCATCGAGATTGCATTTACATATTAATAATAACCATTTTTTTATGGTGTATGTAGACTTTTGTGACACTGTATTTGTACCCACCGGTTGATAATTAAAGTGCCAGTGCGAATCGACAGATTCCGTTGTATTAAAGATTCATTCCATAAAACGTACATATTAGGGTATAAAAGATTAATCCTTTACAGATTGAATCCGTTCTGTATTTCGTTCGCGGATGTCCTTTGGTCCCTAGTTCCTTATGGAAGTTTTCATGGTTTGATCTCCCCTTTCAATCGGTACAATTTCTGTCTTGTTTTACAAACATTGCAATCTTACTACAATGATCTTTAAGAATTAAGGCATAAGCCCTTAAAAAATATTTTCTGCTTATAAATTTACCAATTTTCATAAAAAAATTCTTAATTTTTATCATCGCTTACCTGTTTTAAAATACCAGCCATATTAGATTTTGTGCTTTTACGCCATCTATCGATATTTTAGGGTTTGAAAATTTTTGATGGTTATTAATCAAAGCGAGTACTCGCTTTGTTATTAATTGCAATAATGTATAGCTCAGTACCTTGTTCAGTACATACATCTCTGTACTGCATCTCTGTACAGTAATCAAAGTAATTTTGTGGAAAAATACACAATAATTCACTAAAAAGTAAGATAGCTGATACCGCAATGGTTTAAAGAAAATAAGCATAAAACCATAAAATGAGGGCATGGGAATAATTTTTAATCAATTTAAAGAAATACAAACCATATTATATATGTTATCACTCTATACATATTAAATCTGAAACAATTTT
>WUQG02400603.1:0-17633 GCA_011317285.2 Androctonus mauritanicus | reverse complement strand
TTTAAGTGCTTTCAGGTGTTTTCTTTATAAACTTGTCAAGAGTTAGTTGAATACCACCCTTTTTTTTTCTTTTCTTGATAAAGATTTCTATAACATGCTGTGTCTTTCTCAATCGCCCTATGTACTTGAGATATATGTTCTCCATTGGGATCACATTCTTCCATGATAGTCAAAAATTTGTCAAGACACATGAAGACTTCATTCATATTTTTAATTGTCAAAGTCTTGACGTTTTTATCAGCTTCTTCTTCCTCACTTTCATTGGGTATTTCATTGTTGCTCAATTAAGTATTCATTTGACAGAGGTACTGAGTGAAATTCAATCAACTCATTAACATCTTCATTGTCGATGTCCAAGTTTAGTTTATTCATTAGGTTAACTATTTCATCTGTGATAGTTTCTGGTGTTTCTTCAGAATTTATAAAATCACTCATCATTTGTGGGCATAATTGTTTCCAGGAACCTTTCATTGTCAACACTTTTATTTCAGCCCACAAGTCTCCAATATTGTTTATTGCATTCCATATATTATATAGTTCTTCCAAAAATCTGTTAATGTTGGCCCATCTTCTCTGTCAGTTGCCTTAATGGCCTTAGTCATTATTGTCTTCATATAATATCATTTAAATGTAGCTATCATTGTTTGGTCCATGGGCTGTATGAGGAAAGTAGTATTGGGAGGAAGAAACACAACATTGATTTCCGGGTATAAATTCTATAAAGATTTTTGGTGTCCTGGAGCATTGTCTAAGATTAATAATGCTTTAAATTGTAAATTATTATTTTTACAATATTGCTTAACTGTCAGCACGAAATGAAAAGTGAACCAATCTTTAAATATTAATGCAGTAACCCAGGCATTTTTATTTGATTTCCAAATGACTGGAAGCAATTCTTTATCTTTCCCTTTCAATGCTCTGGGATTTTCTGCTTGGTAAACTAACAATGGCTTCAATTTTAAATCATCAGCTAAGCAATGTCAATCAGTTTTTGGAAGGTTTATGTCCAGGGGCAACTGATTCTTCCTTCGATAAAAATGTACAATTAGGCATTTTTTCCAAAATAAGTCCGTCTCATCTACATTGAATATTTGGCTAGGAGAATAATCTCCATCCACAATAATTTTGGACAATGAGGAAATAAATTCTTTCACAGCATCTTTATCTGCATTTGCCAATTCTCCAGTGAATTTAATATTATGTAAAGAATATATCACTTTAATTTGTTAAACTTGCTTGAAACACTGTGTTAGAATCTTCATTTAATCTAGTCTTCCAATCTTCATGCAAACTAAGAGCATTAGCTTGAATAATTGAAAAACTCAGAAGGACATTATTTTGATTTTGATCATCAATCCATGATGACAAAGATCTTTCCATTTCATCTATCGCTACTGCCGTGTCTTTTGGAAACAATCTTTGAAAATATGTTCAAAATTGTGGAAATATATTACTTAATTTTACTCTTATTTTTCAAAACTGAACATATCGTAGATCTGTTTACATCGTAAAAATGTCCGAATGAAGCAAAAGATTCACTGTTTTCAGAACGTTTAATTACTTCTATCTTTGTCTTGATCATATGAAATTTATGAGTCCTTAAGTTTTTTGTTCATATCAACACTGCAGTTGCTCTGTTTTTCACTCATGTTTATCAATTTATAAGAACGAAATATTTAAACATAAACAAATAAATTGGCAAAATACAACATGCTGATGTATGCCCTAATGCAAGACTGAAACTGTTTTTTCCTCTTGCTCGGAACAATACAGTAGTGATTACAATTCTGAGAAGTCTGCTATTCTAGGAAGTAATGTGTGTCCAAGAATGTAGAGCAAGCTAGCATACTTTGTAGTGTATGAGTGTTCTGCATGGAAGCAAATTTTTTCATTATTGACAAAAATATTTAAAAAGTTGAATTTTTAAAAATGTGCAAAATAGTGAATTGTGCGAAAGTAGAATGTGCAAAAGTCGAGGGCCACCTGTACCTGATTGCTTATAATTAGAGGTAAAGTAAATTTTTTCCTATTGTGCTATCTGTTGACAAAAAAAATGGTTTCTTTTTTTAAAATTTTTTTAGAGCTATTCAAATTTTTAGGTTTTTGGTTTTTTCTTTTTGTTTGACTTAATAGTTACAGCTGTGCCAGATTTGAAGTTTATAAATCCTACAATTAATGCACCAGATTCATTAGATTATATATTTGAGTATATCTATAATACACTTATTTTTTCATGTTATTGTATACATTAATAAATAGTTATTGTTATTTCAAATTAATAAATTTATTATTGCTTTTGGATTCAACTTGATAACTTTAAATAAATTACCATATTTTTACTAATTTGTTTGTTGCTTTATTATCATTGCAATAAAACTTTTTAACAGTTTGTTTTGTGAATTAATAAATCATTTTTTTTATTACTTAATTCTATTTGTTTTTGTAAATAATTCAATTTCAAAGTTATAACTACACTAACTTTCATTTTATCATTTTTATTCTAATATTTTATAATCACTTTGATAACAACCATCAATTCTGGTTGTATTTGTGTTGCATGTTTAACATAGTGTTAGATTTTTCTTTTCAAAAATTCTTTTTCCAGAAAAATTATTGGTATTATAATAACATTGTTTGTAAAAACCATATCTTTAATTTTATAAGTTTAACACATTTTATTAATTAAATTTTAAATTTTTGCTTGTTCTGTTCCTACATTTGATTGCTCATTTACTAATAGTTTACTGATGATGGATTGTTATTCAAAAAAGCTTTTTAATAAACATTTTATGTTAAATTAGGGTTGTTTATAAGCATGTTTTTGTTTTGTATTTATATATACCCTGATATATATTATTACTTATGACCTTAAATATTTTTATCTATGATTTAATTATGCTCATAAATTTAATTTGTTCATTTTTGCAAATATACTCATTCGTGTATATTGAATTTAAGCATTGTTGAATTTACACAGAATTTTTTTGTACGAGTTAGCTGCGTAAGTTGGGGACTTATTGTATCTAATACATAAAAAAAAATATATATATGAATGTTATATGTTTTTTTCTTTTTAATTTTAGTTCTGCAGTGAACTACACTACATGATTAAAACTAGACTTGGATTGACTTCTATAATAAATAAAAGATGTTCTCACAATCAGTCTTCTCAACAATATTCATCACCTGAGAAATCATATAATGATGACAATGAAAAAGATGGTTTTCTGTTGAGAACTTTAGCATCATTCTTTTCAGTAAAGGTTGATACACTGGCTTTTCTTCATCAACTACCTCATATAGATTTCAATACAATTAAAGAATGGAGGAAAAATCATTTAATAAAACAGGAACTTGAAGATCAGAGGTATTATAAAATATACTATTAAATTCAATTATATTTGTAAAAATACAAACAAGAAAAAAATTTTTTACAGGCAGTTTAAAACAAAAGTCTTTTTTGCTTGACTTTTCATAGAAGGCAAGTTGGATATATATATTGTCGTTGGAGTATGAACTAATTGTTGAAACTTTGTTGTTCTGTGAAATGATATATGTCATATATTCATGCAGTTCTTTTAGATTTTGAATTTTGTGACTGAAAAACTCTGACACTCAATAAATTTATGAATGAAGTCATCGAAAAATAAAATAATTCTTGGGTTTCACTATCCATGTTAAATCAGCTAACTTCAAATGATGTCACAGTAATTGTTCAATAGCTAAACGAAGTAGTTTGTTTATGTTGTGTTGTATGCTTTCAGTTTGAATATTGGTATGCCCAATGTTTTGTGCGCTATGCATTTATGTCAGTGCATTGATGCCACATTTTATGCCTGTGAGATCCAGCCATAATGTCAGTTTATGCAATTTTACATTAGGTCAGTCAGCAAACACATTAAAAACTCAAAAATTTTTAAATGTCACCTAAAAACTAATAAAAATCATAATATTACTGAACTGTCTTATAGTTTTATGATTAAAATGCAAAAAAACAGAGTGCTATTTTTTGCATTTTACTAATAAAAACTGCAAAATTACATAAAAATGAATGTTAAAATATATAAAATTATTTATAAAATTATTTAAAAGCTTAAAAATGTTGTTAGTGACATTATGGGATTATTTATAGGTGTTTATAGAGGTCCTAGGTCATTTTTTAAAGACTTGCAACTTAAGTCTTGGAATGAATTAATAACATAAGACAAGATATGACTTAGTTTTAATATTCCTCAAGTAATATATTTATTTGTAAAAAGTTTTTAAATAAACATGAAGTATTTATATCAATATTTCTCAAAAAATGATTTGCAGATGTTGGAGGGTCTGAGAACATATTTATAGCTCTCTAGAAAAATACAAAAAATCATTTCAATAATAACAAATAAAAAATTAATAAACCATAATCATAACTGAATGAAAAAATATAGATCAGATTTTAATCTAATCTATATATTAATTCTGTTTATTTGCTCTGAGAAATTAAATAATTTAATATTGTAGTTTGCAAGTTTTTTCCTTAAAAATGGAGTTTGTAGAAATGTCAAGTTTGAGAAATATAGATCTTAAATATTTTACAGGTATTTGTATTTATTTATTATAGATACCCATACTTTTATTATAATTTATAGAATATACATCCAGATTCCAGTTTTTCATCCTTTCAATTTTGTATAGTTTCTGAAGTTGTATTATAAAACAATTGAAATATATTACACTTTGAATCATAAAATTCTGCATTTAAGTTATAACAAGGTACCCTTTTATCTTTAGTAGTGTAGGGGATTGCATTACTTTCCAGAATGTTTTTACATAAGTACTGCAGATACTGGAATATATACAAATAAAATGAATTTATCTTTTATTCACTATCTTTAAGAAATTAGTAAAATTGTATTTCAAATATTTTCTTTTATTGCTGTGAATGCAGCTAAACACACCACAGTATAACATAATGAAAACTTTTGTAGATATAGATATACGTTAAATTATTTTTATTTAAGTATAAGGTGTCCATAATTAAAGTTCTCCTATTCAGAGCTGCCTACAGCCTTTACTATTCATCAGAAAATTATGAAACTTTGGATACCCCTTAATAAAGGGATGGGAAAGACATTCAGTGAAAAAAAATTTAGTTCCAAATATCACCATTAAAGGGTGTTTTACTGTAAACTTATCCATAGCACACACACACACAAATGTTTGAAACAATATCATTTATCAGATTTTATACTATAAAAAGTTGAAACATTTGCAGAAGAATTGTTTCCAGTGTCTTTGCCACTCAAAATGACACTCAGTTTAAAAGATTGCACTTTACTAGTAAAACTCTTTTATTAAAATGCTGATTCCATAGCAGTTGCCTTGCAGAAATTTCAGAGTTTGAAGTACCTTTGAAGAAGTTTAATTACTTCTAAAAGACTCCAAAAAATTATAACAAAATTTGAAGCAACAGGATTGTTGGCTGTCTGTTCATCCTGGAAGAGGAAGAAAACCTGTTTGTATTGAGGTAGATGAGGATGTTGCAGTTCAGGTGGAAGAGAACAGAGCTTCAAATTATACTCAATTAGCTTCAAATTATTGTTTGTTGTTTACACAGTTACACTTTTGCAACAGGGCAACACTAGTATTTGCCCTGTTGCAAAAGTGTTGGATAGGCCATCTTCTACTGTCCATAAGATCCTCCAAAATATCCTATGGTATTGTATGTTCATCTTTTACTTGTTCAGCAATTGCTTCCACATGATTGTGACACATGATTATCATTCTCAATACAGTTTCTTGCTTGCTGTGAGATTGATTCCAAATGACCTTGGAACATCCTCTGATCAGAAGAAGTGCATTTTCATTTTGGACAGCTTGATGAATACTCACAACTGCTGAATTTGGGATTCAGAAAATCCCAGAATAAATGATGCTGAAAATCCCGATTTTCAGCATCGTTTATTCTGGGCTGTACTTCTTTGAGGAGTTAACTCTGTAAGGTCAGTGACATGTTCTATCACCAGACAGCAATATGCATCACTGTTGACAAACTCTTAAAATATTATGAATTGAAGCACTTTACACAGTTTGTTATATAAAAAACTTTTATTCATAGTACTTTTGGTTAATTTAATAAACATCTTCAAGGAAAATGCAAGATTAGAATCAAACCTGTTTGAATTACAGACACGCACTAAGATTTTAAAAATTTAAACATTTTTAAAAATAATTTTTTAATTTGTATTAAAATAATGCACATTTCTATTATAAATAAAAGCTTTAAGTCAATCTTATTCATTTTTAAATTAAAACAAAGGATTAACATAAGATAAAATAAAATAATGGATATGTCTAATATAATAATATTGGGCCAATCTTATTAAATTATATACAAATAAATGAAAAATTAATAATTAAAATAGAAAAAGAATAAAAATAATAGATGAAATTAAAGGTTTTTCATTAAAGGTCTTCTATTGGAGGACAAATCCATGCTGCCAGAGGCTCGTCTGGAAGATTATCATTGATTATATATTCTGAATCCTTTCTTGAAATTATTTCTAAGGTATCAGCAGTCAAGAAGAGATTCAGAATATATAATCAAGGATAACTTCCCAGAGGAGCTCCCAGCAGCATGGATTTATGCCCTCCAATAGAAGACCTTTAACAAAAAATCTTTTATTTCATTTATTATTTTTATTCTTTTTCTAATTTTAATTATTAATTTTTTGTTTATTTGTATATAATTTAATATGAGATTGGCCCAATATATTATATTATATTATTTTATCTTATATTAATCCTTTGTTTTAATTTAAAAATTAATAAGATTGATTTAAAGCTGTTATTTATAATAGAAATGTGCATTATTTTAATCCAAATCAAAAAATTATTTTTAAAAATGTTTAAATCTTTAGAACCTTAGTGTGTGTCTGTAATTCAAACAGGTTTGATTCTAGTCTTACATTTTCATTGAAGATGGTTATTAAACTAACCAAAAGTACTATGAATAAAATATTTTTTTATATAACCAACTGTATAAAGTGCTTCAATTTGTAATATTTTAAGTGTTTAGGATAAATGCAGTAATTGAGTATGAAAATGATCATACAGTTTTTTCTATAAATTTCATGAAAATTTTATATATTTCAGAAAACAATTTTAAAAAAAATTACTGAATGGATTTTTAATTCATGATTTTATACAAATTGTGAGTTTTTTACATAATGTTTAAGCATTCAGTATAAATTATGAAAAGATATAATTAACAATTAATAATTATTTGCAAAAATGATACACCATTTGCTATATTACTTACAATTCTGTAAATAATTAGGCCCTAATTTGGATACTTCAGAAATAAATCTCCAAAATAATTCATTATTTTCTTCTGCTAAAAATTCACTGAAAAACAAATATATAAAATTTTATAATATATATATTATGCATTAAAAAAATTTTTTTCAATATTAAAAGTAAAAATTATATTTTATAGAAATTCTAGCTTATAATGGAAATATTCCTAATTTTCAGTTGTAAGCTGAATATTCAAATTTAAACACAGTTATTCATAGAGGAAATATAAATTAAGCTCTGCAACTACCATAATTCACAATATTCAACAAAATTTCAAAAGAATTATGGTATAGTAATATTGAATAAACACATTTATTCTGCACAGATTTTAAGGTAGTTTTGTTTATATTGAATGCTAAAAATTTGGTTTATTCAAACATTTAATAAAGGATGAAAATAAGAAAATGATTTTCTTATGCTATCCACACTTAAGCACTAAACAGCAGGTATATAAGTACTAAAAAAAACTTTAATGCTAGTGCCTCCAATGCTTATGCATCATCCTCAGGTATACATACACAAACTAAATAGAATACAAAAAGCCAGTACAAACTTTAAACATTTAACAATAAATAGAACATAAAGTTCTAGAAATACTGCATGTTACTATGGGAACCAGAGTTATTGGAAGATGAAACAAAAACAAAATATAAAACAAATTAAGTTACTTTGCATTATAACTAAACTTAAAATAGCAATCAAAGTCCAAAATTACACCTTATGCATGCTGTGGCATGCAAAAATATTACAGGCTACGTATGCTTGGTAAATAGGTATTTCCATGCCACTGACAAGTCTTGGGTCGGCTGATTAATGTTCACCAAATTCTTTCTGCTATCATTCACGTATATCTCAATAGCTTCTGTTAGTGCGTGTTCGTCCCTTTCCAAGGTTCTCAGTATTCTAGTCTCTTCCCAATCAATCTGTACATTATGCTCTAATGCTCTTGTAGAGAGGGCTGTTGCTGTCTTTCCTCTACTTATGCCTCTTTTATGTTCTGCTATTCTTTTTTCAAGTGGTCTTGTGGTAACCCCTATGTAGACATCGTTTTCTTTTGTATTTAGGTTCTTAGGCGTACGTCCTACCCTATCCTTTTCATTGCAGAGCCAGTTAAACAAAGTAGGCTAACTTTCTATCACTCTTGAAGCAAAGAGTGATAGAAAGTTAGACTACTCTGTTTACTGCCTCTAATTGTCAATGGCAAAAATTGCAGTCTGCAATTAATGGAAATTTAACATTGAAAAGCTTATCAACAACTCACCGGTTTTCAAGAGATGATGTTTGTCAAGGTTCAACACAATCATATAAATAGATAATTAGTATCCTACATGAAATCACAAAAACAATGTTCTTGAGAAGAATATAACTAGGAATGAAGCAAGAGGACTTTGGAATCAGCAATAATGGTAATTTTCTGGGGATGTGTTTTGAACAGAATCAATACGACTGGTAAAAAATACAAAACATTCAACATAGATATTTTTATTTTAATGAAATTATATCAATCTTTCATTGATTATTTAAAAAGTATAAGAAATGATTTTGATGAATTTGGGGCAAAAATAAAAACACCGATTGACAAAGATTATGAAATAAATAAAATTCATAGCCAAAAAAAATTTTCTTCTGATGTAAATCAGGAAAGACATATTTACCAAATTTTGAATAGTAAAGATATATATTGAATTGAAACTTTCTTAGTAATGCAAGCTAGAAAAACAGCGATTGGCATACAAGTTATTATATTGTAAGTTTGAGGTTTTATACAATTTTAAAAATTGTCTACCAAAAAATTAAAAACTTCTGGCATGGATTTTTGTAAAAATTTTATTGAAGATGTCAAAGAAACTTTTGTTGATAAATGCATTCATTTACGAGAATATCTAAGCCAAGAAGAAAATACAAATTTATCTGTAGTTTATGTAATTGGACAAGAAAAAGCGGTTTCACTGATATATATCCAAACATTGATACAGCCCCGCGCCAAGCCTAATCGGCACCGTCGTGCAAATGTCTAATGAGTGCTTTTATGCAGTGGTGATATTAGGGGAAAATTGTCTATGGATAACACTCGAAATGAAGTTTTATTGACATAAAAATAATACGAAAAATAAAAAAATTACATTTTACCTTTAATTATTTTAAATGTGTAAACATTTTGTGATTTGTTAATGCCTACATGCAAACACATTTATTGAAGAATTATACATATATTTAAAGAATTATACATATATTTGAAGAATTACACATATATTTTTTTATATTATAAAAAAATAACATGGCGAGCAAAGTGAAATAATATACTGAACACATCTAACACCAAATATAGTGGCTAAATACTGTCATCTTACAATTATAAATAATTTACATATGTAATATGTTAGATATTTGAAAAATATATAGCTCAAGAACGAAGACTGCTTGTTTTAATGAGTATTAGAATTTCACCATCACCACAGATATAATGAAATGTTAAATTTGATTTTTTGAAGCAAAATATTTTTTTTCCATTTGGAGTTTTTAAAATGGTAGAGCCCATGCCTTTTTGACTCGGCACTGTCGAGCGCCGCACAACCTTGCCCCAATGGAAGGCGCAGGCCTGCATTGATATTGCATTAAGAATATTCAAAAGTACCATCATTACAAACTGTACATCAGAATGATCATTTTCTTGTCTTTGACAGATAAAAAGTTACTTGAGATAGACAATGTCTACTGAGAGATTAAATGATTTAGCCATTTTGAAAATAGAAAATGACATTCTAAATTCTATTTTTTTTTTGCTGAAACCAAATTACAATGCAAAATTATTTAGTAAATGAACACACCCTTACAATTGTTATTTCATTAATTTTTTTATAATTAATTAAATATAAATTTTCTTTTAATGTTCCAAATATACATATGCATTAAGATTTTTTTATTATATTAATTTTTGTATTTTTTTCAATTTGATATTATAAAACATAAATATGTATTTTATCTGTACAGTATTTATATAATGATCAATCTAGATATAGTTTTATTTGGATTTATTGTTATCCTAAATAATAATAATAAACAAAGAAACAATAATAATAATTAATAAAATAGAATGGAAGAATGCAACCTTGAGGCAACAGAAAAACTATAGCCTAGGGGTGGAAAAATCAAATCCACTACTGTTGAAACCATATTCATCAATTGACATTTTGTTTTGCTCATCAGGAGCATTCAACACAAAATCTCCAGTATATTCATTGTAAGATAGTTTCTGAATTTAGTCAATTTAATAATTTATAGTTTCTTTTTAAAGATCGTAAAGTATTATGAATTGATGCCAAAGTGAGTCTCACCTGATGTATTGATATATTGTGAATGAATCAGAGATTTATGTAAAAACAATTCATCCACTTTCCTCAATCTTTGTTTCACTATTTTTTTTAATATGTGTTGTCTTAGCCAAATGTATTTTCAATGCTCTAGCCTTCTTTTTTATTTGAGCTGTTGCTTTATATTTGAAATGATGTTTCTGCCACTGCCAGTTTATGCATTATGTCTGGCAGGCTTCTTTAATGATTACTCCATCTTTACATTAGGCTTTAATTAATAAGTTTTTCTTTTTGTCACTTATTGCAGCTCTGCTCATCTTGATTTCATTGTTGCAATTATAATGCTGATGTTCTTATGTAAATTGAAATTTGTTTTATATAATTTGAAAAATGTTATAACTTTAAAACTTGCTGTAATAGATTTCAAAATGTTTTTAATATAAAATATGTATTCAGCCTAATAAAAAATGTTTTTGATTACTTGAAATTTGTTTATGGCAATTTAAAAAGTTATTATATCCTTGAAAAGTGTTGTTAAATCAGTAAAAATGCTCAAAATCATGACAATGTAATCATAAAGGCAGGCAAAGTTGAGTAGGAAGAAGAGTAAGGGCAGTCCAGGGAGTAAAAAATATATATACAGGAAATCCCCAAAGCTGCATCCTAAATGGGATTGATAGTAGTGACGTTTTTCAAGATGTAAATTGAGATCAATTTTTCCATAAATGCAATATTAAAATGGTATAATTGGTTCCATATCAAAAATTTTGAACAAGAAAAACAGATATTCTATACTTATGATTTACAAAAAATATAAAACTTGATAAATCAAATTATATTTTAGGAGAAAAGGGCATTTTCTCTTGAACTATAGCCAGGGTATTTGGATAATTGCTAATATTCAATAATAAAAATTGCAATAAATAAGTCTTTCAGCATGCTTAAGGAAATCAAACACTGAATCTTATAAAATAAATCATCTCTCAGAATCTCCTAAAAGGAAGCAAGCATCTGTTTTATTCCTTGCCTTGTTATTGCTCATTTGAATGTCCTAAAGAATTTTGATGTTGCTTGAAATAAAGCAACCCTGATTTCAAGCAGACTGAAGCTTGATTAGAATGATTTGAAAATTAAAGATTTTTCAAATCATTGTAATCTGATCTGCAGTTCAAGTTAAAATCAAATCCTTCAAGCACACTTTGCTGTTGAACTTCAATAAGATCATAGAATTGATCTCCTCCTCATGAGAAAACAGCATTTTGAAAACGTGTTAAGAATCAACTTCCAAAAAAATTTGTTGCCATAATATTGGGATTTCTTGATTGCTTAAGCAACAAAATTCACTTTTGAACTGGAATTTGAACCCTGAATATCAATGAAGAAAAAAGAGAAATTTTCTTCCAGATGCACTTCATTGTTTTTATCAGAAACTTTTGTCCATATCTACAAGATGGTATTAAAAAATTTCTGCACTGGCTCTATAAAAAAATTGTAGATTAACCTGAGATTTTAGTGACCATCATTCCCTTCAAAATAATCCCCTTGGAAATTGATGCAATAGTCCCAGCAATCTGCTATTGTTCGGATACCTTTTGAAAGTCCTCTTTCTTCATGCTGTTCCACACAATCCTCATCTCTTTTTGAATATCTTCAATTGTGCCAAATTTTTGCCTTCATTCTAGAGAAGATGAAAAAGTCACAGATGTCCAAATAAGGAGAATAAGGATGAAGAATGGCAACCATATTGTTTCAGACTAAAAACTGCACTTTGATGGATAAGTGGATTGTGGCATAATCATGATAGATCATCCAGTTCCCAGTAGTCCACAATTCTGGGCATTTGAGTCTCACGTGGTCCCACAGACACTTCAGCACACCAATATTGTAGTCTGCATTGATTGTTTTTCTTGTAGAATGAATTTCTGCAGATTTATAGTTACAGAACATAATTAACATTAACTTCACATTACTTCTAACTTATCGTGCTTTTTTTTAAGGCATGGAAACAAAGGGCTTTCCCATTGTGAGATTATTTTGTTTGATTTCGTCATATCCATAAATCCAGTTTTCATCCTCAGTAATTATATATTTCAGAAAATTACTGTCGGCAATCATAATGTACTCGAGACTTTGGAAGATCTATTGTTCATTTTGCTCAAATATTACACGCATGATACAAATTTAGCAGGAATTTGTTTCATATTCAATTTGTCAGTCAAAATGCCCTGAATTGAATTATAACTGATGTTAAACTTTTTAATAATATGTAAAGTATTTTGTTAACAATCTTCACGAATTAATGTGTGAACTCTCTCAACATTTTCAGGAGTTAGGCTTGTTGAAGAAAATCCTGTTCATTCATTGTCTTCAAGTGTTTCTTTGCCACATTTGAAATGTCCCTACATTTGTTGATATGTTTTTGTCTAAAACATGTCTTCAAATGCCTGCTGAAGCAATTTCTGTGTCTGACATGTTTTTACCAGTTTTGACACAGAATTTGATGTACCCAAGTTCAACTATTTTAACTAACTGCTATTAATAATATATTTGTAAATAACAGCACTAAACAGCAGTTGAAAAATAATAACTAAAACTTTTAATGAAACATTTTCGGTTGGTATACAATCATCTTCAGTATTAAGAACAGAAATTTCTGTTCTTAATGCTGAAGATGATTTATACCAACTGAAAGCATTTTATTAAAAGTTTTAATTATTTTTCAACTGATGTTTAGTGCTGTTATTTATAAATGTATCCAAGTTCAAATTTCTCATTCATTTTTGATGGCAAATAAGTTATTCATGTTAAACAAAGAAGCAATGTGTGAAGTAATGTTCATTCAGCACAATGACTTGGTGATGGAAAGGTCATCTCACAGCATAATGCTGTAGTGTGTTCTGTTCCCATACAACATTGCTAGTTCAGAAACTTTTTGATACCATTTCATATCATAGACAGCACACACCTATGTTGAAAACGCTTCTCATTTAATTTTGTTATTCTATCAGAGGTAACAAATGACAGTTGATTAATCGTGGGTTGCATTTATCTATGGTAAGATCAACTATGAGGTGAAGAATAGAATTCAATGAGCCAGACACAGATTGTCTTGAAAAATTCTGAAGCTATAGCAAATTAGAATTGATTTCCAAATCCTCCAAGGATGAAATACAAATACACTTCCAAATGGCTGATCCATTCTTCACTTATAAATTAGTGGATATGGTTCAATTTCCAGAGGCTCCAGGAACAAATCCATATCTGAAGTCAATAAATTAAATTAGATAAATAGGGCCAGTTGTATAAACGAAGACTAATTTAAACCTGGACTAAGCAAGAAAATTGCTTTAGTCTTGGTCTGCTTGTGGCAAGTCTAAATTTGTCTTGTTTAAACTAAGATTAAGTATTGGTCTAAGGCTTAGACCAATACTTAATCTTAGTTTAATTTAGACTCGGTGCAAGCAGACCAAGGCTAAAGCAAGTTTCTTACTTAGTCCCGGTTTAAATTAGTCTTCATTTATACAACCGACCATAGTGTTTAGAAACAAGAACACTTATGAGATGCAAATTACTTCAATTTAGATAAAATTTGTTGACAACATAAGAAAGTTCAACTCTATATTCTATTATATTAATCTTATTTTGATTAATAAAGTAAATAGTTTGGGAAACAACATAATTGCAGAATGATGTAACTTGAGACAAGATGCTAACTTGATGTAAGTCAGGAGATTTCTGTATATAAAAATTATAATATAATAATAAATATATAAATAACAACCCAGCATGTATTTTTGTATTATTATTATATTTAATAAAATCTTCTACATATCAATTCCAAATGACTTTTTTAATAATTTCTAAATTATGTTTGTGACAATTAGTTGATACATTAAGTTTATTGGAAAAAACTCTCTAATTCAAATTATTTTCAAAATTAAAAGTACATAATATTAATTTGTGATCATTGAAAAAGCTCTATAAATAAAAAAAATGTTAAATTAATAGTTTAAAAATGAACTTTATTAAGAGTTCGTTTTTAAACTATCAATTTAACATTTTAAAAATAGTATTGGATATAAAGAACTGTAAGAGACAATTTAAAATATTTCCATTTTAATCAAATATAAAAATGAATTTTTAATTATCTCATTTTATTTCAAAGTTATGTTAATAATACGGACATCATCGTATGGCTTATCTGTTTTTGGATTTGTTTTAACATTACTGATATTTTGCACAACTTCCATTCCTTTTGTGACTCTACCGAAAACAGTATGTTTATTATCAAGCCAAGGAGTAGGAATAACAGTTATAAAAAACTGTGAGCCATTTGTGCATGGTCCTGCATTTGCCATGCTTAATGTATAAGGCCTGTCATGCCTTAAAGTTGGATGAAATTCGTCCTCAAATTCTCCACCCCAGATGGATTCACCACCTGTTCCAGTACCTGTTGGATCACCAGTTTGTATCATGAAACCCTTAATCACTCTATGGAATATATGACCATTATAATAACCATTTTTACTGTGTACACAAAAATTTTCAATGCTTTTTGGGCATTCTTTTGAAAAGAGTTTGCAATGAATATCTCCCATGGTAGTATGTATAATGCATGTATCAAAAAGTCTTTGTTGAACTGATGATTCTGTAGCTGAAATAATATCTTCTTTTGATGGCTTTTCATTAAAAACATCTCTCTCTGCATCAACACTTTTAGTATCATCTGGTTCACGACGACTAAAAATATAAAATCTGTTTTTTTTTAAAGCTGTACAAAATAATGTAGGGTCTGGTTTTACATTTTGTAATGCTGGATTATCTGAAGCTTTCATATCTAATGTTACTGTAGCTTTTGACTGATTAGGAACACCTTGATAAAAAGCTAAATGTAATGGCCGAATATTTTCATTCTTTCCTAATAATCTTACACACTTATTTGTGTGTAAATTTATAACCTTTATTCCAAGCATTGTAGCATATAATATAAAGTAACCGCTTTCATCAAATACAATATTAGCAAAATGAAAAGAATCTGATTTCTCAAGGTCACGTTCAATAGCCATTCTTCTACCAAATTCCATATTTGGAAGTTGTTGGTGAACTTGCTGTGATTCAGATAATTGTTGAAGACTTTCATCAAAGATTCTAGTAAGTTTTCCTGTACGAAAACGAAAAACACGGACTTTCCTGTCTACGGATATTGTAGCAAACAGATCACCTTTAGGTGAGAACGCTAATCCTGTCGGGTATGTTTTATGTTTTGTAAACTCATACAAATCTGTGTCAAGTTTGGATTCAAAAGAAACATTCTTTGGAAACTTATAATCATATTTTGGTCCTGTCCAATATTCTATAATTCCTTTTTTATCAATAGATACCATAGTTTCTTGAGCAAAATTATATTTCATTAAAATGATAGGAGAAGAATGAAGTTTTTCCAATTTGCATAGTGGTGATGCATCACCTCGTCCATCAAAAATATAAACAGTATTACAGTTGGCTTCACTAATAGCAAGAGCTGATATTGGATCACCTGCTTTATGAATCCAGTCACAACACTGAGGTTGAAAATCTAATTTTATCATATTGATCATGTCGAAATTGACAATATCGAAAACTTTAAGTGAGCGATCATTTGATACGGAACATAATAAAGAACCCGTGCAGTTGGCACTAATATCCTGAATATTACCAAGATGTGTTCTGAAATGTTTCACAAATACAATACTTTGATCTTCCTTCTTCCAAAATTTCAAATGTCCATCGCAACTAGCAGAAATCATAAAATCAGTTTTAGTAACTAACACATGAGTAATGATATCTCGATGCATATAACTCTTTTCATAAGCTTCTGCACTAGGCAAATTATCTAAATATATATGCTCATATTCCAATATTTTTTTCTTCTTTACTTTTACAGCTTCCGATGGCAAAGGACCGATAATATCTTCAGAACTAGAATCCCCATCATCTGGTTCTTTTCGTTTGTCAGCCATTTTGTTTTAAAATTAGTATTGCCGTCATGTTGCCACAAGTTTAAAACTTTTTTTTGTAAAATATATGACATTGTGTATTGATCCTTAAGATATATGCAAATACTACGATATTGAAAACAAAAAATAATATAAATTTAAAAGGAATAAAATATTATCATCATCATATTCTCTAAATTTCCAAATCACTGTTGTCTTTAGAGTGATTTCGAATACCGACGGAAAATTTGCCGGTGACGAAACCACAGAGTTTGACGTCATAACAATGCTGTAGACTCGACAATAGATCGCCTAATCAATGCGATGACATTGAGTAGGCGATCTATTGTCAAGTCTACAGCACTGAGCGTTGAGTGTATATCGCCTACTCAATGTTAGAAAAACGAGATCGTTGTTGGTTGGCTACTTTCGCGAACGTACATTCAACGCTATAGTAAATTGATTTTTTTGACGCTATAGTATATTTTTTTTAGTATTTTTTGATCAGATGTATCTCATTTATCTTAATATATGTGATGACCAGATCCCAATGACGCTAGTATCTTAATCAACAACATGGCGGCTGTTTTAAGTCAAAACCAAACGAAGAGTTCTATCAGCAATTATATTACTGCAGTAAATTTATTCGTCGATAATGATGAAGAGTCTGAAAACTTAAAATTAACAAATTTAGCGTTAGATATTTATAAGAAAATTAAAAGGAAAAAAATTATCACCATCTGAGAGAATTATTTAAGAAATATCACTTGCGATAATATATATTCAATGTTTATTATATAAATTGTTGTGTTGTAACTATCAGTCGTGACTAGGGTTGCCACCTCTCCGGATTTGACCCGGAGACTCCGGGTTTCAGTGAGTTATCTCCGGGCTCCGGGTTTAATTATTATTTCTCCGGGTTATGTAAGTAAAATTGAATATGTACAAAATTATATGCAGACTGTCGCGTGTATCTCGTGTACCGTGTACAGAATAGCTAGCGCGG
>WUQG02400592.1:0-17634 GCA_011317285.2 Androctonus mauritanicus | reverse complement strand
TTAAATCGAGATATGATAATGAAACTGGTGTCATCTTAAAGGATTTTTTCCGCTCTTTCCGAATATGTGCTTATTTTGCATGTAGATCTTTCAGAAATCGCACAAATGTGGGTTTTTTTTAGGAATTGCCGCATTTTTTTCTTTTTTCTGCTGTAACTGGGAAACGGCTAGAGATAGGGCATGGTTGATATGGTTTTTTTTTCCTCCCCATGAGCTGTTCTATCCACCCGTTTCGTTTGGCAGATTATGTTAAAATCACCCTGTGTAGTAGAAATTACAAAATTTGAACTTAAATCGATTCATCAATTGTTAATCACCAATTGTTTTAGAAACATAATAACAATTTTACATAACTCTATAAACGTAACAATGATTTTTATTTTACAAGTTTTTTCTAAAAATAAAATGAAAAAATGCTTCCAAAATTCTCTAATATAGGAAATTCATCTGGAAAAAGCTCGCCATTCGCTTCTAAAGGGATGTTTTCGTCAAAAACAATTAGTAAGATAGCCTATTTTGTTGCAAACGTGACTAAATATTACATTAAATTAGAAAAATATTTACAAATTTTGTTTACGGTTAGGTCCCGAGAAACAAAAGGCAATTATGCACATCATTAATTGGTATACAAGAACTTTCAGACGGCATTTATTACTGCGGTTCATCTCGGTTGTCCATATCATGTCTGCAGTTAAAAAACGTCGCATAAAAAGATACAGACAGCATGAAATCATGCAATGCATATTAAACGAAATCGTAATATATCGAATTCAAACTTGGTGGAGAAGACAGATGAAAGGCGAAATTTTTCGGCAGAACATCAAGAAATGGAAAGCAGCTACGTTGTTAAAAAAATGCTCAACAGATTTCATAACAAAGAATATTCGAAGAAGGAAAATTTTATTTGTTGCTCTCATTTCTCAGTTTTGGTTTAGAAAACATAAATTAAAAATTCGTAGACGACTTATCAAATTACAGAAAAGATGGAAAGCAGTAAACAATAGAAAGAGATTCGTCCAACTTCGATTGAATACTGTTTTAGTGCAAACAGCTCTCAGAAGTTATCTGGTCAGAAGAGATATTAATATGAGAACTTGGATCGTAAAACACGTAAGTTTTCGATAAAAAAAAAATCAAATACTTAAATAAAAAACTGTATAGTTTAAATTCTATTTTCTATTAATTTACTTTGATTGAAATTATTTAATACTGAATTGTAAAGTTAAGTTTTATTATTAAAGTAGTTACAGAATCGTTTTAGTGTATACATATTCATGTCTATATACGATAAGGAAGGTGGATATAGTTGTAACATTTTTATAATTTTTTACCTTATTCCTCCACGGTGATTATATATAAAGCAAAAAATATTACTGTTCAGAAGGCCCACTCGTTAGTTACATAGAGGCACAGAATCACCCTTTCACTTATAGTAGTTTATGAGCTACAAAGCAAAAACTAATGCTTGCTGATTGTTACAACTTACCCCATGTACGGGTACAATTGTAACATCAAGTGGGGAAGTTGTAACAAACCTATACAAAGACAGAAGGCTCAGAAAAAGTGGTCTCTCACAAAGATTTTTATTTAAAAAAATTTGCAAAGGAAACATTAATGCTAAAAACACAGATATTAAGGACTCAATAGTTTGGATTAAATCTTATCAATAATGTAGTTCTACATACTGTCACTCATCTCGCTCTCGCAAATATAAGCAGCATCCACAGGTCTTGCGACACAGGCGATATGTGCCCACTGCCTGTATTCTTGGCACTGCACTCACTTTTCCTTAGGTTTGTTGTTGCTATAGGTATCACAAGCCACCAGGCATATGGAATCATCATCATCTGTCGTTACAATTATATAATTATAATTGATCCTGTTACAATTATACCCACTACTGCCATTTTTAGCTTCTCCCCTCCTGTGCAACAAATATTTATTCAAACGAAGCAACGTTCATAGTAAATGTAACTACATGACACCTGCTTTCTACTCACTATGTATGAGCGGGATGTCGATAATAGTTTGAGATCTATAAGGTTTTAATTCCAAAAGGAAAGAATTACTAACTTACCTGGAAAATGGTTTTTCGTTCCTGTTTCGGCGGAGACACTACGTACGCCATTACTATCTTGCTGATGTGTGGTTACTGTATAACACCATTTGGTAACAGTGTCTCGAAGTTCTGCGCGTTTTTTTAAGAAAGATAATTACTCTGTTACAATTACACCCATGTGACAACTATACCCACTTTGCCCTATATGAAAGTCGATCGTAACAACG
Organism: Androctonus mauritanicus; assembly: GCA_011317285.2. Taxonomy (NCBI): domain Eukaryota; kingdom Metazoa; phylum Arthropoda; class Arachnida; order Scorpiones; family Buthidae; genus Androctonus; species Androctonus mauritanicus. The sequence goes on along the minus strand of WUQG02400592.1, from coordinate 15,348 downwards.
CAGAAGTTAGCCATCCCTGGTCTAAATTATTTGAGTAATCACTAGATAAATTTCGTTACAGATTATATGAGCAATCATTAGATAATTCTATATTAAAAAGTTAATGATCCTGTTTTCAATTTATCTAGTGTTTGCTCAAATAATGTAGATAAACAAATGACTCTTAAATCTCCTTAAAAGACCAAGGAATCAGGGCTCAGAAAAAACTTATTTGCAAGAATTTTAAATGTCATATTTATTTCAAAATGCACAAGCTCCATCCAAGAGGGTGGATATCATTTATACTAGTTCATTGAGATTAATAATATTTCGCATTTAGTTCCGTTTAATCTGTAGTGAAATTTCGCCTTCCCTCACAAATCTTCCGATCATGTCATATCACAGCAAGCCATCATGTTCTCACACGCTGTGAGAGTTATATTTCATAGACAAAATGAATTATTGATCCACTATCAAATTAAAAACCATTAGTAATACTCAACAAGTACTTTTTCCTATAAATGATATATAGTGTTATTAAACAAGAAGAGGATCTAAAGTATCAAACATTACAATTCATTACTGTATTATCAGTTCTTTTATTTATATAATTTCTACTTGTTCTTTTAGTATGAAAATTTTTTGTAGCGTGTTCGTCCCACAGAAAGATTTTGCAATATCGATAACCCATCATAATATTTTGGCAAAGGTTCAACTTTTGAGAAAACTTGAATCGGCAGATGAAGTGTAACTCGATATTTGAAAGAAACTGGCATTTTTGTTTTTCATTTATTCGTATTTAACGATCATTTTACATTTAATAATATTAAAATTATATTATTATTTTTACAGGTAGAAGGTAATAAGTTTATTCGATAGAACGTCGAATAAATCTGTTTTATGAATTAACTTTCGATAGAAAGATATGTTATGGATTTTCTGATTCTGAGGTCTTTTTTATATTTGGAAATATAATTTCGGGCTTTTGTTTTCTCGACTCGATCTTGTTTCTGCCTTGTCGCTAAACGCAGCCATTTTTTCTTGTTTTATTTATTACTATATATAATTCTTGTTGGGAATTTTCCTTCCAATTTTTTTCCACTAAAAAAAATAAGAAAAAAAAAAAAGTCTTTCTCTCCTGAGAGAATCGCAAACAGCCAGCAAATAGTCTGCAGCTGAGAATATCTCTTACAGCTGTTTTCTTGCGATTCTTAAATCCTTATTCAAACAAAGTTTATTATAAGAAAAATACTTGATTTAAGTCATTTTTTTAATTATACTTTTATTGATTTTAAGCTGAATTATTATATATATTTTTTAAATTAAACTTTGAAAATCTTCTCATCTTTTTTTTTGAAATGATTCAATTGCATCGAAATGCTTAACATTCTTTACTAGTCTTAAAAAAAAAAAATAAAACGAAAAAACAATTTTCTAGACGATAAACATCACGATTCGATCGATATTTTTATCTGCATACTTTAGACATTTTTTAGCATCATATGTGTTAAGTCTGGTCTCAACAGCTGTTCTTTAATAAAAGAGGAAAAAAATAACAAATATAAATAGATTGTACTATAAAGAAAATAATAGAAGATTTTTATCTCTCTATAAAATTTTAATTAAAAAGATGCCATTTAATAATATTAAAATAATTAATATATATCCATACTGAATAGTGAAAAATTAATAACGCATTTATACAGTTAAAAAAATATTCTGGCTGAAAATAAATATATCGTTAAGAGTCGTTGATGCTTATCTTGAAATTATTCAGTTTATTAATTCTTATAAAATTCCGTAAATATTACTACGAAATTATTTTCATCATCTTGTTATGGCAGACGTGATCACCGCTTTGATCGTCTGATTGGTATGGCATTCGAAAGCACTTACTTTATTAAGCTCTGATTTAATGGATTATTGACTTTGACATTGAGCATGAATAGTCTAGAGCAGAATTGTCTAATTTGCATTCTGGCCAGAATATATTTTCGACCCACCAATTCCTAATAAATTATTTTAATATTTAGGAGGACGTCATATATATTTTTATATTTTTCTGGAACTTTATATGTCGTCTGTCTGTTATTTTGTTTTGTCTATTTTTCTTAAACCCGTAAAACATATTTTTTTTAAGCTAGAAAACACACATACTTGTTATAAATTTATAAATAAGTTGTGACCACCGAACGAGTTTTAATGGAATAATGTGGCCATGTGGTCCTCCTCAGATCCGACGTTGAACAGTCCTACTTTACAGAGTATTAACTTAAGACAAATAGATCATCTTTTTTTAGAGATAAAAATCATTGCTAGCAGAAAACTCACAAATTCAATCCTTTTGAAATAATAAAAATGATTTTTTCTCCTGCAAAAATCATCCATCTAGCCACGAAATTCGGAGTTTAAAAATCCGATATTGTTTAAAATTATATATTTTAACCATGAGGTTAATCTAAAAAAAAAAAGTTTTGTGTGTAGCCTTTACAGTTATTTTTATAAACTTTATTTAAAAATCGTAATAATATTGTTTAATTAATTGATAAACTCGTAGATGAATATTGAAACGTCGCATTTGTATTTGTATATATTTGTAAATAATAGTTCGATTAATTTTTACAGAAAAATTAAAACGATACACATTTTATATAAAATATTTCCATCATGTAAATCGATGGATCATACGAGTCGCTCAGCAAGCCAATGCGGTTAAGTGCAAAAAACAACAATTGAGAAAATTAATGTTTTAATATTATACAGAAATATTCAGAAGCTATAAAAAAGGGCTGTCTGACCTAGAAAAAAACGAAGCAACGAGTAAATCCTTTAATAACTAAGAAGAATATTAAAATTTACAAAAATCAGAAAATATCAAAAAATGGACATAACCGCATTGGCTTCTGAGCGACTCATATACAGTGGTGGATTACTCAATAGGCACAACTAGGCACTAGCCTGGGGCCCCCCGATAATTTAGGGCTCCTGGAAAATTAATTTTTTTTTAATTGAACAATAATAAAAAATGAATTAATAAAGTGGCACTAGAAATTTTTACACGAAATCGATTTTGGTGACATCATCAATGATTTCTGTTGGCAAATACAGAAAAAACAACTTTCTAAAGACATTGTATACTCTTGTATAGATTATTGTATAGATATAGATACAATAGATTATTGTAGTCTCTTTCCAAATTGTGATGTTGTCTATATAACGTTGTTATTTCAAAGTTTAATTAATAATAAAATATTTATAATTTAATCAAAAGCATAGTCTATTCTTTATACTTTTCTTATAATTTAAATGTGCTATACATATATATATATATAGTACATTTTGTTCTAATAAGGGTCCCAAGAATTCTAGTGCCTAGGGCCTCGTATGTAATTAATCCGGCACTGCTCATATATCAAGGAGATATTTTACATAGCAAACAATGTAATAAGTGTTTATTTCGTTCTAAACAAGCGTTCCAAACTACAATAAGCCGATTATTATTTTTTACGATAATTTGTTACTAGCATTTATGTATTTTACCAAGAACAAACGTAAACCTTGACCATACCTGTCATATTGAATACGCAGTATTGTACAGTAATTATGTTTACAGTTTTAATATTTTGCCTTCGGAGTTAACTATAGAAGTCCGAAATAATTATTAAAATAACTTCCAACTATTGAATTTCGGTATTCCGAAATTAAATCTCCCGGAATTGGTTTTTTTTTTCTGACATTATATATTGAGAGATCGCATATCGAGCGAATATTGTATAGTATCTATATAAAATAAAACAGATGCTACTACAATGATTTATTGTAAGATCTGAATGGACATTGACAGAAGGTAATTTTTGATGATGATGATGACGATGATTCTAAACTACATTATAACTATTTTAATTATTTTTTCACATTTCAAAAACTGTTATTAAGTTGTAAAAATATTTTTTTTAATTTATTTTTTGCGAATTTATCTCTTTGTTTCTTTTTTTTTTTAACATTTATGCCGATGAGTGTAATATTCTGTCCATTTTCCTTATAATGTATTTGTAACGTAACCTATATATTTTTATTTAAAAATTTATATATAATGCTTAATACTGTATTACTTTCCTTCTTTTCTACTGCTCTCTTAGGTATAAGAGTAGAATCTGCAGCTATAATGCTTAATATCAACCTTTATTTTTTGTCTCTTTTTCAGTTAACTGTTATAATTATTCTAATAAACGGCGCAATAAATTCTGCTAAAATACATATTCAGCTCGCCATTTATTAAAATAATTACGATATTATTGAAAATACGGTATATTTACCTAAGATCGGTATATAACACAGTTATAGTTACAGTTATACAGTAGTTAATACAGTAGTTAGTTACGATAAAATCAGTATATAATCAGTTTTTGTGCATATAATATAGGCGTAAGAACTAGAGAAACACCACCCCATTATATTTAAATTTGCAAATTTATTAAAATCGAAAATTATACGTATAAAAAGCAACTGTAAAATTTTTCATCATCGAAACGAAAAAATCATTATGTTACGCGGTGTGAAGATCGATCCTAAATTATGGTAATTGACATTGGTGGGATCAAATCTGATTCAGTGGCATTGTTGGTGTAAAATATCATTTAACTCGAGTAATTTACATTAAAATAATATCTACAGTATAATAAAAGATTGATACGCCATTCATATGAGAGGTCCTCATTTGGGCGTATCGATTTTTAAACATATCAATACTTAAAATTCGCAGCGTAATTCATTACAATTTTTTGATTAATTAAATAAGCCAATGAAATTTAAAAGAAAATGTGAAATACAGCAATTATTGTTCGTAAATTTCAGTTGATTTTTTTCTGTAGATTGTTTATACCCCTTGTTGTTGAATTCCCCCTGTTGAACCCTGTTGTTGAATTGACTCTCTGGAAGAGCGTGGCATTTTTACTGTATCAGCATATATACCGATTTAATTTTATTCCTGAAAATACTGGTGTTTTACTGTTTCGTGCTTACTTGGGATTTAAATCCACTTCGATGCTTACGCAAGACGAAAGGTTCATTTCGATCAAAACATAATCTTGTTTACCATTGTTTTGATAGGGTTAGAGGATTAACCCGCTCGGATTTTCGAATATCGGAAGAAATAATCGTGACCTAGTTGTATGACGTCAGTTGTTTACAGTTTTCATCGATTCTCACTTATAGGGCAAGGAGCGTTGACTTGGGAAATAAAGTTGGTGTCGAGTCACACCTGGAAGATCCTATTTCAAAACTTAGAAAAATTTCATTTTCCCCTTATACGCGTTAAATAAAATAACTACTATTTCGATAATTGAATTAAATTTAATTAAACATCGAATGCAGCAGAATTATTCGTTTAAACTTTCAAATATGTCTACATTAAAAACGATGTAAACGATAAAAGTTCGCAGTAACCGAACGTCAACTTGGAAGGAAACTTTTGGAAAATATTTAAAAATTGATTTCATAAATATATATATAAAACATATATTTATCTAAATAACTTAACTACCAGTTCTAGTTTTTAAATATTTAAAAACAGGATATCCGGTCGTTTAAGGAAAAAAAAAAGAAAAAAAGAGCAGGATTTTTCAACTAATTCAAGGTCAGTTCTTGTTTAGAAACGTCACAAATTAAGCAGTGAAGACGCCAGAATGTCGGGCGACTCACATTGTCCTGAAAAATTAATCCAAATCGGAACCTGAATTTATCAAAAGAGCACGACGGGAGCGAAGTGTCCGCATTTTTAGTTGCGATAGAATCCGAGAATACAAAACACCAAATTATACTAATTGAAGTTAGTCTTGGCAGTCAGAATCCCGAATCATCTTTTTTAGTCAATTTCACGTAATTTTCCGCCATCTGTATTCATACGAGTTAAGTAACTCTTTAGGAATACGATGTTTTATTAGTGAGAACTGTAATTTTTGCATCTGTTAGATCCCTCTCCATCGAGGGATCTTAGGTAATCACGTTTAAAAATTTTTTTTTTCTTGGAACGGCAAATGCTGTAATTTAAAATAGGTAATTTAGCACAGTTCTGTTATTCGAGCTATTTATATATTCAAAAATAGTTCCGAATTTAGAACGTGGATGAACTCAAACCAAGAAACATGAGCAACTCATTTGCATAATTTCTCTGATGTTAAAACAATATTAAAGAAAAGTAACTGTTTAAAAAACCTGAAGAGATTTTTTTTGTTTATCAACTATGCAAACAAAATTAATAATTACTTTTAATAATCTTAAAATATGGATTTAAAAATCTGAAGCTGAGTCGTTATCGCAAAAGCCAGCGCTATTTTTTCTGTAAGAATTACGTTTTATACAGCTCGAGCGAAAATGTTACATTTATTTTATATTTTCTCGAGTAGAATAACAAAATTACTATCAACTCTTAACATTTGTTGCAATGCTTTAATCATCCTCGTAAGAAGAAATGCATATTTTGTCATTTATGAACGCGCGTGTTTTTCTGTCCTCGATATCTTCATATCCATTAAAAACTTTCTGGAAATAATATCCTCGTAACGTATGCATAATCCCGTTTGTTACGACTTAATTCCGTATTACGACTGCCTGTTTGACTGCAAAAATTAGCATTGTTATGAACTGAAACAAAACCATCTGTTAGTCCATATGTCAATGTGTATGTCCATTCTGATTCTTTCTCTTCTGTCTGGCTTCATAAATCGGAAAAATACTCACTGAAATATTAAAAAATAGCAACTACAATCATTTCGAACCATTAATAATAATATAATTTCTAAGCTTCGCGTAGATAATTAATAAAATTAATTTTCTATCACGCATCATTTGTTTTTACTCATTAGAGAAAACATCGACCATAAAAAAAGCCAGTATTCTTTTATAATTAATAAAAAAATCAAGTATAAAAATTCAAAAAAGATTAGATAACAAGAATTTTAATAGGATAAAGATATCTAATATAAAAAGATCTTGGCGATTAGCGAACTATTATTATGGCAACTTAAGAGACAAATGATCGAGTTGTAGGCGCCTAACATTAAGGAAGAAGATAAAAGAAAAATAAAAAAAAAATATTTGATTGTACAGTTTACGCATTTATAATTCATTTTTACGATATTTTTGATGTATTAACTGGTTAAAATTCCACTTACAGATGTTTCAGAAAATTTTATCGTTTGATATTAACGAAAAAAAAAAAAACCTGTTATTCTTGTTGTCAACAAATCTTCAAGCATTTGTCATTTCTGCGAGACTAAACCTTGTTTTTTTTACGTAATAAATTAGTTACTCTAAACCAAAAGTCAGGCTTTTTCCATCATTTAACCTTACAAAAAGCTATTAATCCCATCTCTTGATTCATTCCGCCAATGCTAAGAGATTAAACTTGGCCTCGTATTTCATTAATTAAAGGAACAAATGCTCTCGTTTAAAAAATTCCGAGGTTCTTAACTCTTACTAGCGTTTACTTTATTCTTTTCTTCTCTTGAAACGGATACATAAAACAAATATTCGTAAGCAAATCTTTAAAAAAAAAAATCTACTCCAAATTCCATTATCCGGAACGTAACGATACTTTCATCCAAACGATGTTCAGGATGGGATTTTTAAAGCATCGTAACCACTTCGTTTTTAAACAAAAATTGCGTGACCTTGGAACTATCAATGACACTACGAAAAGAAATTCGATATGATAAGTCATCATGTACTGAAGTGAAGGCCCTTCGGGGTCGTCGCCCGCAGATCGAATGATATATAATTTTTTTCACGCATGCTTTGGCTGTGTTCGAAGCGTATTAACAGCTGCATCGCTACTGCAACAGATATCATTTGATGACAATTGCTAGATCGACAGCTGACAAACAACTCCTGGACTACATACTGCTTACACGTGTTAATAAGCACCGATCAGTTTACTCCTTTCTTTTTCGTTTTAGAATCTTTTTTTGAATATATTTGGGAGCTTTATGTGTAAATATGTCCAATCGAAGTGGGAATTTAACGTTAATCCGATAGGATACGAACCGATGATGAGTTTGACTTTGACTTTGGTTTTGAGGTCGCGGAAATAGTTCCAGAAGTTTACGCGAATCAGCAGGATACTCTTTACGACTCTACGTCATGACTCCAGTTTGGCATCCGTTTTAAATTTACATCTTTTTATTTTTGAAAAATTCCATAACGTAGTAACAGCATACTTGTAATTCTTAACGTTTTTTTGGCTTCGAATTTCCAATTGTTTACTCTTCATAATCGCATTCTGTAAACGAATCGACGAACAAAAACACGCAAAACAAAAAAAAATCATACAAACAATTAAGTGCGACATGATTGATGATTTTAAACTCGTTCAACTACTTAGTTTTCCTAATTCGGAACGTTCGATAGCAATCTATAACGAATATTTTACCTACCGTTATTTAAACTGTTTCAATTAATGTCGTTGTTTCGCTACCGTTCGACTGTATTAGCGGTTCGTGTTACGCGTTTAACCGGTGTTGTTTACAGCTAGATGATAAGCGAGATAAATCTGTGTTAACTTTAATAAATTTAACGAACGATTTTCTTTTTTTTTTTTCGTTCTACCACTCACGTTTAGGAAAGGTATATCGCGCATTCTGTCGTTAATTATTCACGTTCTATTTTGGTTTCGCTATGCGGATGACTAAAAGAGCGAACGGAGGTGGTCTTTACTATCTCCTGCAATCAGAGCCAGACCGGAAAAACATCCAGATGGTTTCGCTTAATTACTAAGCAAACTTTCACAATTCATCGCTATTATGACTAAAAACGGTTAAAGAAAAAAAAACACCTCTTCGATTAATCGGAAATTGTGTAGTATCTGCATCATAGACGGAAGTGGTTACAAGGACGAACGTTTGTCGATTTAAATAAACAAATTACTCCTGGTCGTATTCCGAGATGATACATGTTTAAATTTGTTATTTCGGAGATGTTTATCTCATTCTTTTCGATATGCACCATATTTTATTACATAATCGTTAATGCGACTATTTTAAAATCGTTTTTTTTTTTCCTTCTCTAACGTTACACCCACCATCTCCTTAAATGAAACATAAAGCCATAAAGGACGAAAGTTTCAGACATTAAAGAGAGATGATTAACTCCCAGGATAAAATGCTGCTGGCTTAATGATTCTGCATCCTAATTAGTGCGTTCTTTGTCTAGTGCAAAATCGTTTCTCGCAACAAACTGACCTTTCTTCACTGCAATGTTAATTCGCAGACAGACAAGGTACAAATGAGGAGTTAACCTTGACAGTAGTTGACTTTACAAGCATCTATCTTTCTTTCTTCTCTCTCTCTCTCCGTATTAAAATAATGTGAATTGATTTGGAGAGAATAAAAATAGAAAGCCATTTTTGTCAATAATTTCATTATTTTTATTGGCTAAATAAAAATAAATTTCCTCGCAACATAAATCACATTATTTATATACTCCGGAGCTCCGAGCCTCGTTTATTGTTATTTATTAACGTAATAACGAGTCTAAATCTGTTTTGAATTTATCGAATCCTGTTAGAACTCTTGTACTTTAATGTTATTATTTTTTTTTAAGTTCTCGAAGATGTTACATTTCGTCGAATAAACATAAAACTGTAAAACGATATCTACCGCCATAAGGTAGTGTAACATGGTAAAATAATTAAAGTCCGAAGCGTTACGCATTTTCTTCAAATTTTTTTTTTCTTTAGTCGCTCTTCTCGCCATTTTTAATCAATCGCGCTTCAATTTATTCAGTTAACGCTATATTAAAGATGGGATTCGGTTACTTTATCTGTATTTTTAATCTGTTAAGAATGCCGGAAAAATTTCTCTTCCGCGATTTCGAGAGTCTAAAGAGTCTTCTTCTCAAATATTGGATTACATTTTATTATCAAATCCTTTCAGATATGTAAATCCAACGCAAATTCTCGGGTATGTGTGTATATATATATATTCTGTTTACTTTAAAGATATCCATGGTCACGAAAAAGAAAAAAAAAACTTGCGAAGATTGCATCATCATTAAATTCCATATCCAAGTTTGGACGTTCATTCAAATCGAACAGATCCGAGCCAAACCTCGAAATTATGCGAAAATTTCTCAACAGTACTTGGAATTTAATCTCCACGATTAGCATTTGTATTGGGCTCCGTGCCAAAGTAGATATGGTGCCTTTTGGTAGCGCGGTTAATGGAACGACGAACAAAAACGATGATATCGATGCCGACTCGATAATACGAGGCATTAATCGCGTTAATCGAAAATTATCATCAAAATTGTTTATTTTCCGAAACGATTACGTTGTCATCCGATTATTAATGGCGGACATCCAATGATCGAATGCTAAGTGAATTGATAATAGAGTATTGTTCTTTATAATGGAATTCCATTTATTTTTCTGGCATTTTACCAATGGGTTTACATGACGCGGAAAATAATGAAGTTTGCGCGTCGTTGCTCGCCGCGTTAAACTGCGTACGTGTTGTAGTAAAAAAAGCGTAAATTAATTTATTTTTAACCGATATATGCGTAAGTTAAACCATAGTAATTAACGTTACGGTCTTTTTTTTAACGAAATCCTTTCGTCTGAAGGTAATACTATTCGTACGTCACAAGTAATTTTAAAAATATCGCCATGTTTTAAATTCTAACGGCCGCCATTTTGAAATATAACCAGGTAGAGACTTCGAAACGTAAAAAAACTTGTATATTTTAATTAATAAGAATCGATTCTTTAAAATTTCAATATCCTGTGATGTTCTTGAGAATTTTTTAAAAAAAAAGAAAAAAAATCCTTTCTAAATAGAACTAAATAATAGTTTTATTCGTTTTTAAACTGAATCCATTTTATTGTAGAATAATTAAAAGAAGAGAAGAACGATTTCCATTAAGAAGTCGAGTAATAGACTTGAGAAAATTAATTGAAATTTGATGCCTACTTGGTTTTTTTCGATGGCATTCTTCTCAAAGAAGAGTACTGAGGAAAAAATAGCGAGATAGAGACGCATGAACAGGTCCTCTTTTATGAGGTTCTAATGATACAGTAATTATTTTCGCCACTCTTTCACTCCCAATCTGATTAATGCCCTTGCCAGTCCATTTATTAAGCTACCATTCAAGGTCTACCTTATCGTTTCTACTCGAGAAAATCCTCCTCTATTTAATCGTTGCAAAAAGAAAAAATATATATATATATCCTGTCAGTTTATGTAAGCGATTCTCTGTATGACATAACGTACATTGTCATGTCATGTGCGTTTTGAAACTGCGTCATAATAAAGCAAATCGTATCAATTTTCTGTTGTTCGGTAACCGTAGATAAATTAACGTTCCGTATATATATATTTTCGACGAAATCGAATATTAAAAACGTAAAAAGGATATTCTAATTATCGACTTTACGAAACTCGTTAATGTTTACTAGGAAGCTATATAAAAATGGCGTGAAAAGACGTCGAGAGGTGAATTGCGTAAGGTTAATTGTTCCACAGATGGAACTAATTTGTAACTTGGTCTACACACTTATTACATCTACTGGGAGTCGATTCTCGTGACTAATTTGATCGCTTCGCGTAATATACGAGAATTTTATTGCCACCGAACCACAAGAGTCGAATTTTTATTAAACCATCTTCTGTGGAAAAAATACCGTACGGAGAAAAATCTCCGATAGAAATTAATCGAAAAAAATCGCGATTAATCGAAAAAAAATCTTTACAGAAATCTGTCGAATTGTTACTGAAATAAAAGTCACTAACGTGATAAAAACCTGATTTATACCGAATTTAAACTTTATTTTATTGCTAAGAAGAGACAGATAAAAAGCGATTAAGAAATTCTTGCATTTTTTAACGTTTTTTTTTTATTGCCGACGTAGTTTATTTTTATAATTATGCTTTTATATCTAACAAGTAAGATTTAAAAACATAAAAAAAAAATAATTAGTAAGTTGATAAATCACGCGAGTTTAAATAAAAAAGAATAGAATTTTTTAATCCGCGAGATCGGCGATTAATCGAATTTTCTCGCAAGTTTATCGAGAAAATCCATTCATTTTTAAGTGTAAAGCTAAGTGTTTCTTTCATTCAGACAAAAAAAAAAAAATTAGTCTATTAATAATTGATACCAGAGTTGAGGTCAAGAGTGTTTATGTCACTAATCACCCAGTTGTTATTCCAAGATGAAGCGATACGATTTTCTCTCTCTTGTTGCCAATCTCTGGTTGGCTTTTTTTAATCTCCAGACACAATGCTTCTAAAAATAAAAATGAGAAAGTAAGCAACAGCAGCAGCATGCACGAAAAAATAATGACTATACTGTATACAGGTTACAAGAAAATAGAAGCATTTTATTTTATTTCCTCGAGAAAGGTTTCTCTTGTAAACGTGAGTAGACCTCTCATTGTTTTAAGGAAAACACGGCAATAACGTCGAGTGAGTAAGAAAAATTAAGGAAGATTTCGAATTTAGATTCGTTCCTAATCCTTACAACAAGAGCTTTGGAAGTTTTCTAATGCGACTGGATCTTTTTCTAATGAATCAAAATTATAATAAAGAATAAAATTAGCGGATGCCAATGATGGTACAAGAATATATTATTGCTTTTCTAAATGGCACATTTTCCATTTCGTTGGATTATCTCTATTCGGATGCATTAAAGAATGCATTCCGATACAAATTTTCCTTTTTAGATAGTTCTTCTAGTATTCGGAAGCTAACAAAACTTATCTCTACACATCTGTCATAAAGAACAAAGAAGTTTTTTACAAAAAAAAATCTATTTTTGTACTTAAAATCCTTTGTATTCTAATGGAAAAAAAAAAAAAAAGGTAAATTAAGTATTGCTGTATTCTAATCTCTGGAAATGGAATTTTTTTTATTTATTTCTATCGATCGCGCATTCTGAATTATTTCCATAATAATCGAATTTGTTAAGATATGATGTAGGTAATACATTTTCTAACTTTGATCAATTTATATTTTAAGTCGCTCGAATAAATTATTCCGACAGGACAGCTTTTTAAAAATTCGGACAGTTTTTTCCAAATTTTTTAAAAATTAAAAAAACTGCCCGAATTTTTAAAAAAAACTGTCCTGTTTTTTAAAATTTTTAAAAAACAGTTTTAAAAACAGACGGACAGTTATTGAAAAATTTTTAATGATACTTTATTTGAGGAAATCTATATAAATTTTTCATTAATTTTACTATTTATTGTTCTCAATCTACATTCTATCGTAATGAGTTTTAAGAGAGGGGGAAAAAAAATTAAGATGCGAAATAACGTACTGCCATTGAAACCATACCCATTCATGAGTTAGGTTAAGAGTTTCTTGCCAAAGACTATTCGCCATTTCTCAATCCGGATCTAATCTCCAACGTATCAGATTTTAGTTTTATAAAAAAACAACAAAAATACTTTGCGAAATAATGTAGCAAGCGAACATTTAAAACTCTTAACAGTTGCTGCACAACAATAGTAATTACATCGTTTTTTTTATTATTATTAATTTTTGCTTTTGTTAATCGGTCGAAAGTTTATAATAATACGAAATTTAAATCATTGGTGGTGTCCAATAATAGTTAAAAAATATTCTAATGGCCGCCATTTTGAGACGCGACCAGGTGAAGGTTTCAAAATTAATAGGTTTATGTAAGGACCGCGGAGGTGGTCTCAAAGATGGCAGTAAAAATTGTCAAGATCTGACATCGGGAGCAGTTTTATTTCGTGATGCTCCAGCACGCAACGTTAGAATTTGGATGGCTGTATAATTATCGCAGGTGGATTGGTGAGGCTGTAGTCCAGGATTGGATGATTGACAACTAAATTTATTATAAATTAAAAATAAATATTTATTTAACATAAATATATATATCAGAAGCGGTTAATAACAATAAGCGATAGATATATATAACGAACTAATATTTGTAATTACATTCTTTGAGAGAGAGAGTGAGTCCCACCAACCTTCCACACACCTGAGAGAGAATTAACCAATTACATTATTTGCAAAAAAATTCCATTAACGATTGTCCAAATATACTAAATGTCCATCAAGTCCATGTAAATGTTCGTTGTGTGCATCGTCATCGTCCTCCATGTTGTCGTCCATCGTCTATCGTCTCCATCCCGACGGGACGAGTTGCTTTCCCGTCGTCTGCTTACATCTTTTTTGTCTTTGTGTTCGTTGCGCGAGATAGTTTCTTCTTTTCTTCTGTCTCCTTCTCTCTCTGTGTGTGTGTGTCTGTGTGTCTCTAACTATCAAAACGATGGTTTTTAAAGGAATTAAACGAGGAACTTTCAAACAAGTTCCGGTTCAAACTACTAGAAGAGTTCCTTGTTGGTTAAGATGACTAATTCTTTATCCGTTTAAAACAAAAGGAAAAGGAAAGAGAAAGGAACTAGATAAAATTTCCTTTTTAACATTTTAAAAGAAAATTAGATAGATTTGAATTACATAAATTTTTGCAAATAATTGTTTTAAAAACTAATTTTGGGGTCTCCAGGATCTCACAAAATGCAAATATGGGCAGCCCCCTCATTCCAAACAATACAAATCATTGAAGGTCTTAGCAGCTCTGTTCCAAAATGATCTCAAAGTTTTTTCAAGTATCTTCATAGGTAAAACAGTAGATCAACTCTACGAGAATTGTACTGAGGTATATTAAAAAACAAGTTATCCATAGGCAGATCACCTTGAATGTATTTTGATAACATATTCAGATTGTGCTTTATCAACAACTCGAAAAAGGAAGGAAAGTCCAAATTATTGCAATTCTCAACAGGATAACATCCAGCACAAAAAGAATTAATTTTCCAAATAGTTCATTGCCAAGTGGATTCCAAGGAATTCAATAAAAATAAGATCCATATGAGTAAAGTTGAATACTGTAAACCAAAAAAGTTACAAATATAGCGTGAAACCAAGAAGTTAAAACATAATTATCAGAAATTCTAGAAAGATATTTACAGGTAAAAGTGGATTTTCTCTTGATCTGTTGTATAATATAAGAAATATGATAAATATATGATAAGCTACAATCCAAAAATATACCTAAATCTTTATGACAATCAGTTGGAGTAAACATTTCAACAGAGTTAAGCAAATCGTTGCCACTTTCTCTTACTCTTAACTGAAATATCATGTATTTTGTTTTAGATTCATTAACACTAGAAGTGCCATTAGTGTCATTTTGACCCTTTTGTCCTAACAAAGTTATTATAATCTGGAGCAAAATTTTTTTAGCAACAAAATTTTATGACTTTTTTTAAATATTTGTATTTGATATGACTGTGTAGTTTTAACTTCCTGTAATTTTTTTAAAATGATGTTATTTGTCAATATA
>WUQG02400581.1:0-17635 GCA_011317285.2 Androctonus mauritanicus | reverse complement strand
ATCATCTCATAAGAAATCCCGTCTTAATCACGAAAGACAGTATCTTCTCCAATGGGACTGTATAAAGAACTTCTGATACAGGAAAATGTAACCCAAGAAGATCGTACTTAGTCCTGAAAGGGCCACACATTCACACATTCTGCCAGTTTAGCCATCATTTTATCGATTCGATAAAATATAGAATGTTGATAATATTTCATATCATTTTATTCCTATTTCTCAATAGTTCGTGTAAACTGGCAGTTCTCAGCTATTTGGCCATCAGCGCTCAAATGTATTCAATATAGACTTAATGAGAAACATTTTAAGTGAAATGTTTTCCATATTTGTATTGTATTGTAGGAAAGGAGGGTTTAACACAGCCCTAGCAAGACCACCAATGGTCTGTTGTGCACCCTCAACAGGATTATCCCATAAGAAGCCCCGTCTTAATCACGAAAGACAGTATCTTCTTCAATGGGACTGTAAAAAGATCTTCTGATGCAGAAAAATGTAACCTAAGAAGATTGTACTTTAGCCTTGAAAGAGCCACACATTCACACAAAATGTGGAGAGGAGTTTCATCTCCTTCTTGACATTTACAACTGGGACTATCAGCAATCTCAATTAAGTGAAGACGTCTTCTAAGATGATAGTGCTCTGTAAGCAGCGCTGTGATAATCCTAGATTCATTTTTATGCAATGCAAACAACTCTTTAGTTCTCTGTAAAGTAAGACCTAAAATAAGATTCCATATTAGTTCTTTACTAGTTTTATTTACTTTGTTTTTGAAACAAACTCAAAATTTTCGTTTCACAACCAAATATACTACTGCATTCTAATCTTTACTATAAATTTATAGTTCTAACAAGTAAGCAATTTTAGAATATTTAAACTTAATTTTTTAATCTATCCAACCTCCTTTTATGCTCTGTTTTATTTTAGGTCTAAATTTATTCCCTTCGACTGATGAATAGAAATTTAAATATTTTTTTCATTTTCAGAATAAAATAAGATGAGGCAGAATAATTAGTTCATTCTGCTTCATCTTCCTATAGATAGTGCAGAGCCTAGAATCTAAGCTTAACAATTTTCTATATTTCTCTAAACTATAATATAATGAAATAATCTGTATTAATGCTTATAAAAATATTTGGCAGTTCTAAATTAGCAATAATTTTCAATTTTGTCTCCATATTGAAATCTTTTTGCTCTTAGCTTTCTCATTCCATTTCAAATAATGTTTCGGTTTCGAATTTGTTGTAAAAATAAAGTTAAGGTACAAATTCGACAAAGAACCATTTTGAGAATTCTTCACAAAGTGTATAACCATCATATAAACTGGATAAACTGTTCAATGACGCAGTCCGCCATGTTGTTGGTGAGGTACTTTCGCCAACGTAAATTCGACGATAGAGCAAATTGACTTTGTTTTGGTGACCAGACTTATCCCATTTATGTTAGTAAATATGATGATCAGATCCAAATAATGAATAAAAAGGGTGTAGTACTCCAATATACACTATTATACCACGCGATCCCACCACATCAATGGCTTCGTTTTCTCTGGCAACAGAAAATTAGCGCAGTCTATCCAAATGGGTGTAACATGGTGTGGCAAACTGAGGTTGAAGTGACGCACAAGTAGCGTCATCACAACTGATAAAGAGATGAATACAGAAACTCTGCCTTAAAAAATGGACGACTGATATGACTAAACGATCGATTAAAAATTCCTCAGATATCGCGATTACTATATCATAAAAATAAGAAAAATTTTATCCGATTCATTCTCGATTTTATTTTTTTATAAATATATAACGACACGCGTTTTTGTCTATTATTAAAGGACAATCGATTGACGCATTTATTAGATGACAATTAATTATCAATTACGTCACTGGATATCCTATACTACTTGTTAATCAAACGGAAAGACGCTTTCTACCGCGTATAGTTTATAGTTTAAGAGTTTATGATCCGAAACAGCCTAATAGTTTTAGTGTATTAAGCAGATAAAGTATATATTGAAACAGATTTCCAGATGCTCTTTTCTTTAGTAATATCTGTATTATTAATATATTATCCTCACAAGTGGATAGAGATATAATTTTAATTATTTTTCTAGGATTACCTGTTACATAAAGGTAAAAGGAATATTGAGTTTTCTCTGCAAAAAAATAAATTTTTTATTACTAAAATTGCATTGATTTAATTCGGCCATTATGTACTACATATATAATGGCTAAAATGATCCTATCGTGGATATATTTCTTTTTAATAAATATATCACGATAGGATATAGATATACCTTTGTTAGAAATTTTATATCCTCGATAGGATACAGATATACATTTATTAGAAATTTTATATCCACGATAAAATATAGACATGCCTTTGTCAGAAATTTATATATCCACGATAGGATATAGATATACCTTTGTGAGAAATATTATATCCATGATAAAATATAGATATACCTTTATCAGGAATTTATATATCCACGATAGAATATGGATATACCTTTGTTAGAAATTTTATATCCACAATAGGATACAGATATACCTTTGTTAGAAATTTTATATCCACGATAGGTATAGATATACCTTTATTAGAAATATTATATCCACGATAGAATATAGATATACTTTGTTAGAAATTTTATATCCACAATAGGATACAGATATACCTTTATTAGAAATTTTATATCCACGACAAGATATAGATATATACCTTTGTTAGAAATTTTATCCCATTAAAAACGAATTTGTACGATGTCTATAAAAAAAAAACCTAAATGTTGCTCGATGAATGTTTGATAAACGTTTAGCTTAATCATACTTTTTTAAAATCAGAATGTTATAAAATATGATTTATTTTAAAATCCTTTTTTAAATTTATAACTAGTCTAAACCTTTGAAGTCGGAAAAGGAGGAATGCGTTGATATCATTCATTATATGGATGGTGTTTAAGTACATAAACACAGTTCAAAATGTGTTTAAATGAAAAATTATGTAGTCTCGTTAGGAAAAGTATGTTTCGTCGTCAGTTCCTACGATAATAAACGATTATTAATCGAAATTTAGTCAATAACCCGCTCTCTGATTTGACTGTGCGGATATAAAATCTGACGTAACAGCAAATAAATTCTACGTCATATGATTAAGTAACGAATACAGTTCCGACTCACTGTGTGTGCATCGTTAACCATCCGCAGTAAAACTTCTTTAATTTTACAGCATTCCAAAGTAATTAATAAATTCTTTCTTATAAATTAAAATAAAAAAAGAATCCTTTTTTTTATCTTCGTCTTTATTTGCTTTTTTTTTTTTTTTTTTTTAATTCTCCGAAAGCGAACGAGTTTCTCGGATTCCTTTATTTCTCATATCTCTCTCCAAACGTCCTATTAATTTTTCCTCCCTCGGAATTTATTTTCGGTGCAGAAAAATATATAAAGAAGAACGACATTTTTAATTAAAATAATCTACTGTATTTTTGTCAGTAGTACGTTTCAGAAAAGAGAAAAATCACTAAAAATAAGAGAATAATTAAAAATGTATAGTAGATAACACGTGCCATTTTAATCTACCGGTTATCTGGGAGAAAAACCGTTTCATTTATTTAATCCAATTGTTCAGTCAGATGAATTAAGTTGCCTGTATTAACAATCTGACAAAATATTAGCTTGTTTTCGTGAAAAGAACCTCATACAAGGTGATTCACCTAAAGTGCGACAGGCGATTTTCTCGGCAATCGCGTTAGATAGGAAATTGATTTAAACGGGAAAATAATCGTATTAAAACGATCTTTTATTCGATATATAATTCATTACTCTGCGACTTCTGTAAATAGATAAAATGGGAATGTAGTTTAAAATTTTCGTAATAATGGTATCTTGTTTTATTGCCAATGTGCAGTTGACGTTACAGGTCACATGTCAGAAGTACAACAAGTCTGAGAGCTGGCGTGTTTGTAAGCTTTATGAGAAACAAAGGATGCCTAATTCGTGTTGTGCGTTTGGATGCAGCAATAACAGCGCAGAGAAGACGTATAGAGAGAAAAATATTTCGTTTCGGCTCTTCCCGTGTGGTAAGCTATCTCTTATGAAAGAATGGCTTATTAGAATCAGAGGTGATAAATTCAAGTCAACGTCAACCAGAAGAATATATGCTCTGAGCATTTTGAAGATTTCGAAAATTTTACGAATAGATTATTAAAATCTACGGCTATTCCAACCACATTTTCTTTTAACGGAAGTTTAGTTATATCTAAACGAAAACGAATGTCGTATATAACATAGAGGAAGTAATAGTAATATAACATGAAGTAATATTTTGATCCATTTTTATTTACTTGTAATAAATCCTAATGAAATTCGATTAGTTACAAAAAAAAAAAAAAAAAACAAAATTTGAGCTCTACATAAGAGCCTATATTTAAAGACTGTAAGATCAATGGCTACCAAGGAGGCGGAGAGGGCGGAAGCCCTTTTTATATTCCTACATATAGATGTAGGAATATAAAAAGGGACTTTGTATTCTGGGAGGATGATTACGTATAAATGTGCCGTGTTTATGTTTAAAAGTTTATGTTAGAAGCGCTGATACTATACAGTAATTTTATAAGATATGAGCAGACCTCTCTAGCCATATGATCATCCTCAAACGGCAGCCAGCGTGGTAGATACGTCTCTATGTGCAGAAAGTGGGTGGGTAAGCGTGTGCCAAAATAATCTTACAAATTAAACAAGTTTAATAAATTTTTCCTTAGATTTTAGGAAAAGTTGCACAGTTTGGGAACACCACCTCTGAGAGTACCAAAAACAACCCCCCAGAGGCGAAATCTCAACCTTCTAGGACTTAAAATAACCGAGTTACCCTTTTAGCTCCACAATATTTGTGTTAACATTTTGTATGGTGATCATTCCAATTAGGAGGTCCCAGAGAGACTTCCACTCCGGGCCTCGATAGCTGTAGGTTCATTAAACGAGAATTAATGAATTAGAAGGAAAATTAAATTAGGAACGAAAACAAAAAAAGATTATTACCAAATACAAATAAATAAAAATTGATTAGTTTACTGGAAATTAAAATTCTGCAAAATATGACTTGTTAAGCCATGGAATAGCCACCATTTTCAAATAATTAAAGCTAGAAGATTAAATAATTCAGTATCGAGATAAGCTCTAATAACAAAATTTCAATCAAATCTACCGATTACTTCGAACGTTACTAGTGAGGAATACGTAAACATATAGATAAAAGACAGCATGGTGACTTTATATTTCGTTTGCTTTCAAAAAAATAGGCTAATAATAATAAAATACTGCATAAACTTATTTATTTTTAGGCTTAACAAGTCATACTTTGCAGAATTTTAATTACCGTAAACTAATAAATTATTTATTTATTTATCTTTCGTTATATTCTTTTCTGTGTTTTCATTTCTGATTTAATTTTCCTTCTAATTCATTAATACTCGTTTAATAATAAATTTTTATATTTATAAATTACCAATTTTAATAAAATGAGGACTTTTTAGATGAAAATTTTTATAGAGTTAAACTCCTCTACTTTCCAATTTTTTTTTTTTCTGACAAGACTAGACTATAAAAGTATTGATCCTAGAAAAAAAACTATCAATAGCAACAAAAATAGCATAAAATTTTAATTTTTATCAATATTTGAATAATCTCTTTAAACGTATTTAAGTAGCTCTAGATTTATTGTGATGTTCAATGAAAGAACATCTATTAATTTATTATTCTGTGGATCCGACGGGACGAATAGAACAGGCGTTGGGCCTATGGCGGTTGTGTGGTAATAACTGGTAATGACATTTGAGTAAGAATGGCAAAGTGAGACTTCTCCGATACAATGACCGAGAAACAGCAACAGTTTAATCAAACATGAATCTTTATTGAGAGAGAGAAAACAAATATTAACATAAAGGGCGTACAAAGCCGCTGACGGATAAATATCTGAATGAGGAAGATGAACAGAAAGTAAAATGACTTGATTTCACGATAACAATGCATTGCTGATGTCTGTTTGTTATTCTTTTTTCTATTATGGAGGACAGAGTACTCCGGACTCTCTGTAATGATGGAATAACAAGCAAAATGGTTGTTTGTTATTCCAAGATGTCACTCTCCGTTAAATTATGACGAAGAGTAGAATGACATCCTCAGAAGGTCCGAACTTTGTGTCTAAACAGCATTCTTCGTTTTACAAAATTTTGACCGACGAAGACAATCCTATATATATAAGAATGCGGTCTCTCAGGACCTTAACAATTATATTCTGATCTAGGTTAGTTTAATGGATAGTGTCTAAAGGAGCTCTAAATCTATTTTAAAATCTAAATTATTTTGATCTACTGTATAAGTCATTTTTTTCAATTAAAGTGGATATAAATTTTATTCTAGATCAATCTAGTATTATTCTAGAATCTAACTAGCGAATATTTTGTCTCAGTATTGTACCAATTATTATAATTTTTTTTAATAAAATTTATAATAAATATCTAAAATTATCGAACCGAATGGTCTTTTTATACAACATGTCAATACTTTATGAATTTTTTTAGATCATATTTGATCATTTCAAAAGAGCTAGAGCAGTTCAGTTCGATCGCTTTAACCGAACCCATGTCGTTTATGCTAGAAAAGAAATCATCCTATCTGCAGGTGCAATAAATTCGCCTTACCTGCTAATGTTATCAGGAATTGGCCCACGTAAAGAATTACAGAAACTTGGAGTGAGTATATATACCTAAAATAATTTAAGATTTTTAAGCAAAAATTATTTTATAATTTTTGAAGTTGTATTTCAGATACCGGTGATATCAGATTTGGCAGTTGGTTACAACCTCCAAGATCACATTTATCCCCTAGGATTAAGTTTCTTACTCGAAAAACCCGTATCTAATGTTTTCTACCGTATGTTTAATGCGGTTAACGGTATACGATTTTTCATAGCTGGAAAAGGTACATTTAATACAATAAACACTAAATTACAGATTAATCAGTAGAAATATTGATTTTTATCCCATTGAATTCTTTTATAAGGTCCTTGGACCATTCCTGGAGGAGTAGAAGGTCTAGCCTTTATCAATACTCGATATGCCAATATTTCGGATGACTATCCTGATATACAATTGCATTTTGCTTCTGGGAGTATGTCATCTGATGGCGGAGATTTTCATTTGCCGGCTGGTGGAGTAAGCCAAAAGGTAAGTCAACGTTATTTAAATTGTAACCATACAATTTGGGTTTATGTAGCAATATATTCATTTCAGACATGGAATTCCTTTTATGGTCCTCTCTCAAATCGAGATACTTTCTCCATTTTACCGGTTTTGCTTCGGCCTAAAAGTCGAGGATACGTGAAACTAAAAAGTGCAAATCCTTACGATCATCCGATTATAGAACCGAATTATTTATCTCATCCTCACGATATTATGGTCATGATCGATGGTATGTTTTCTAGTTAACTTTTTCAGTTATATTTTTTAAGAATTTATACACGATATAATTTTGTTTCAAATTATATTCGTTAGTCTTAAGGGTAAGAGTGTTGTTTCAGGGTTTGCAAAGTACATCTTTGTTCTATTTGATAATTTTATAGAATTATTAAAATATGTTTTTTTTTGGAATTAATTATTTTTACAATTATACTAAAAATAAACCAATATTCTGGAAAGTGAGTTAAGTTCTTTAGAGAAATCGTATGGAAAAGAACAAATCAAAATTTATTGAATTCATTTATTTAAATTTATAATGAAATTTTCATTTTATCTTTCTAATGTTTTGACATTATGTTAGTTTCATGAGAATAAATTCAGATTATATTTCTAGTTCTCCTGAATAATTCGAGGAATTAATTTCGAATTCCTGAAACTGAACAGAGAACAGTTTTGTAGATAAAATGAAAATATTAAAATCGATCATCTGTTAACCACGATAATGATATTAAATTTTTTAGCAGTGACGATAAAAATATTTATGTATGTAATATAATTTCTTAGTTTGTTTTGATTTTTTTTTTTTTTTTTGAGACTATTCTTTAATGGAAAATGTACAAATTACAATTCGGGAACAACAGCATGAATAGTTGTATTGTATTAAAAAAAATAAAAGATACACTACAATTAATCACACTTAATTATTAAAAATGAAAAAATAATTAAATTAAATTAGATAATATTTAAAATCATTAAAAAATACAAAACAAGAATATATTTTTTTTGTTAAAAATTATAAACGATTTAATTTCTCAATTCAGTATAAAATATTTTTCATGAAATATTATTTTTAACGCATATTTTACGTCCCTTTCCAATCATTGAAATTATTAAGGGACGGGGGCAGTTCCAACCATGGGCTGCACCCACACCCGTGAAGGGGGCCGGATGGTGAAGGAGGGGGAACACCGGGCCGAGCCCAGCACCTCGGAGAAACTTTTCAGAGTTACCAGACCCGGGACGCGAACCGGGTCCTCCTGGGTGGCACGCCAACAGCATTACTACTCGGCCATCCGGCCGCCCCAAGAAATATTAAAAAATTGTTTGAGTGGATTTTAAATTTGTATCTTGAGGACACCTTTGACGTTTATAAAATTTTAATTAATATCTCAGCTTACTTGTAACTTAATTAATGATGAATTATGTATCGAAAATTGATAATAGTTGGTATTTAAATTGTAATCATACGATTTGGGTTTATGTAGCAATATATCCATTTCAGACATGGAATTATTTATCTCATCCTCATGATATTATGATCATGATCGATGGTAGGTTTTCTATTTAACTTTTTAATTATATTTTTTAAGAATTTATACATAATATAATTTTTTTTTTTCCAAATTATATTCGCTTGTCTTAAGGGTAAGAGTATCGTTTCAGGGTTTGTAAAGGTTACAGTTGGTTATATCATTTCGGTAGCGGAAGAAAGTTTAATTCTCGTTATAATAGTTTAAAAACAAGAGAAAAATCAATTAACAGAATTATAATAAGGAAGTAATTCGTGTTTGCATTTAGGACTGCAAAAATAGCTATATTTCCTGTAATACAATGTTGTTTAGATTGGTTTATAAGAGTTTGCTAGAAGTCATATAACCAGATATTCTTAAAAGTTGACATTGAATCGAATTTTAGATAATGCCGTCTAAAATTATTAGACGGCATTGTCTGAAAACGATAATGCCGTCTACAAAAACACATCAAGATCGAATCATGCGGCATTAAGTTATCAGCAAAAAATTAATGCGAAAGATTTTTCTGTTGCATATTTAATGCTCCTTTCCAATCAGTGAGATTACTAAGAGGCAGGGCCAGTTCCACTCACAGGCTGCACCCACACCCGTGGAGAGAGACGGGATGGTCCGGGCCGGGCCCAGCACCCCGAAAAAACTTTTCAGGAGTTACCAGAACCGCGATTCGAACCCGGGTCTTCCTATGTCGCACATCAACAGCGTTACCACTCGGCCATCGGCCACTGCAGATGACTTTTTACAGTATATTATTATCAGTTGTAATACTACTGATTACATTGAAATAAATCTTAGAAGAGTCAGCAGGTCTTTTTCAAAAGTAATATTTTCGCGGATTCAGAATTCATATTTTATTATTTCTGGATCATTATTACTCGAAATTATTTTTGTATAACAGAAAATGGCTTCATCTAAGCGTAAATATTAATATTAGTTATTTACGCTTTCATAAAAGCGTAAAAAATATCTAAACTTTTATCTAATTGAGTGGAAATAAATACAAATAATTTTTATTTATTTCCACCCAATTAGATATAAGTTATATAGCAGCGGTGGCCAAACTTCGTGTCCTACCAGCGACATAGGAGAATATTTGAGAGCCTCATCAGTTTTTTTTTTTGGGGTAATATTAACAATGGTTTCAAAAATTGTTTATTATATATTTCACATGCGTTTATTTCGTATAGATGCATATTACTTTTTATAATAAATGAACAAATTACGATTATTATTTTTTAAAAATTAGATAAGTATTTCTCCATATTAACTATTCACTAGAGCCACACTGAAAGTACCAAAGAGCACACAGACATAAATTTTAATATGAAAATTTAATCTCTTTCTGTTCATTTAATTTCATTTAATGAATTTCCATAGTATATACAAAGATCAATTTTATTGCATAATTTAACAATTTTATTACATTTTTTTGTTTGCATAAAATATTTATTTGCAGGAATTATTTCAATTTATCTCGATATCCATCCATGTAGTCATGGTTTTAAATCGTTTAATATAGTATTTTAAAATAACTGAAGGTATAAAAACAGTAATTTGTGTAAAATATATAATAAACTTAAAGTGATAAGCGATTTTAATGATTATATGCATAATTATTTTATGGTTTCTAGGCTGTAATTGTCCATAATATGCATTATCTTGCTTCACTCTGTTACATTTATGACTACATAAGTGACTATAATTCAGCCAACTCCCATATGATTGCATCATTAATTAATTATAACCGTACATTAGTTGAAAGATCATAAATTGTATTAGTTCGGGTTATGATAATTATTTACACTTGGCTACCATTAACATATTACACATTGCGCTAAATAATGCAAAATAATGTATGTGGAGTATGAACAATGATTACTTATTAAGCATATGCATGATAATCAAAAGGGATAATTGAAATAAATAGAACAATCTGATAACCTAAAGAACAGCTGTGCCCAACTAAGCAAGCGAAAATCTGAATTTCTTCGCTCATTTTTATCATTAATATGACCAATAGCTACCATCAAAAAATTCTTTAATGGTAAATTAAGTTTAATGGCTAATTATTCTTCATAATTCAATCAGAGAAGTTGCCTTACTTTTTGTTTTTGAAAAGGTCTTAAAATTCAATTCAAATTTGATCATTTTCTTATCATATGTCAAGAACTTACACTGACAAAGGTTTTTCATATACAATGTTACGGTCTATATAAGCATAACAATCACTTCATGGTTTTTACTTTGCTATATAAGACATTTACAGTTTAGGTATCCCCGAATGCCAGAAATGAGATGCCAGTATGCTTGGACCATATGAAATATACTAAATAGAGCATATTAATTCCAAAAAGTAATTTTTCATGCTATTTATTAATAGAATTTATAATCCTACAAAAATGATATTAAAATTTAATATTTTTGACTAATCTAATCGATATTTTCAGCATAACTGTCACATGTGTTTACTGAATTACAGTAGTTTAAGTTTCATGCAAACATTTTTCGCAATTATATAAAGACTTCATGTAGATTGGAGAAAGTGTATTAATGTATTATGTCTACATGAGGTCTTTTACAGCTTTGTCAATTTTACATACTTTTTGTGCTTTTATACTAATATATTCTTTTTATGAGGATCAAGATAAAGGGAAGGGCAATATCTTCAAATGATGTTCCTATTTTGGATTCATTTACAAGCTTTAATCTTTATTCATGCAACATATGATGATCTGTAATTTTCTGGCTCTAAGAGAGGATCACATTCTCTGGTTAAAGTTTGTATTTAATTTCATATTCTAGTAATACTCTCAAACAATTCATGATTCCTGTTGTTATATGTTTCATAACAAGTTTCAGTTTTTCGTCGCACCACAAACAAATTCGAGATCCTTATATATATTCTAGTATTTTATCATTTCCAAACGAAACCTGCATGGGATTGGGATGAAATGCATATTTATTCATGTGATTGAACACGGCTGCAACTTAGAGTGACATCAGAGTATCCACTACATATTAAATGCAGTATTAGTTTCATGATGTTGATTTATCACGATTATTATATTACTATTTTAATTTAATATTTTAATTAAACAAACAGAGCGGTATTTTGATTAGAAATTCTAACAATTACTTGCAGATTTTCGATCGTAAAGCCGAAAAAATGATCACATGAGTATTTTCAATTTCTCCTTCTTAGTAGGCTGACATGAGGAACTGAAAGATGAGTTTGGGCCATAGTTTGTTGATATCATAGTACCGAAGTAAAGATAAATAGATAATTCTTTTCACTACCAATTTATCTCGACCCATTCTATTGAAAATAGCCATAATTTTTCTGATTATGTTGTTAAATTGGAGAGAATATGCAGTGATAATATTTTTTATCTTAATTGATATGGAAGTGAATCAACATAGCATTGTATAAATAAATAAAAAGGAAGAATAGACTTTAGCTTTATAATCATATACATCGATGTTTATAATAATGATCTATCTACAAGAATTACAGGGACCTATTCACACAACTCTTGCAGATAGATCTTTATTATATACGAAATATATTGCTGTTAAATTTTTTAACAGTAATATAATACATTTTACATAACTTTTAATGTAGACTACTTTGAATTGAGCAAAATTATCATAACTTTTTTTTACAATTTTTAAATTAAGTTATTTATAGTGATCATTCTTTCAGGAATGAAAAAGAGCGTATTATTAGGAGAATCTGCAGCATTTAAAAAATTTGGAGCCCGACTTTTTCCTACAAATATACCGGAATGTGAAAGATTTAAAAAGTTAACTGATCAACACTTGGAATGTGTAGCTAGAACTTTAACTACCACCATTTACCATCCTGTAGGAACGTGTAAAATGGGTGCTGCGAAAGATCCTACGACTGTGGTTGATCCCGAATTAAGGTTTGTAATTTTAATGGTTTAAAATGCCATATTAGTTGAATTGTTTGGTTGGTGATTTATCATCACCAACCAAACAATCTGTAATTTCATTTTTTTCCACATATTGACAATAGATTTTATAAATTACTATCATTAATTTTAAAAAGGAATTAATGGAAACAAATAGTTCAAAAGTTTTTTCGTAATAAGCTTTAAAGTTTGAACGTCTGCCATTTTTAAATGCCTGAAAGTGGAAGGTTAAATGATGCTGTTCCGATATTATCTTTAATGATAGAATATTGCTATCAGGATTTATGAAAATTCATCTATCATCTAATGATATTATATTATAGATCTCACTTTTCTTCAGAAATTATGCCAAAGAATTAAATAACATTTATTTTTTCATTAGTTAAAATAATTTATAATTTGTTAATTTTCTTAAAATATTATAAATTGTAAAAGCTCTGTACCATCGACTGGATGTCTACGGTAGAAACGTGCTATGCTTTACCCTGAAGGACCAGGTTCAATTCCCACTCCCACATCTACAGTTTTTACAGGAGCCGGGTTCGACCCATTGAAACCCATTCTTCAATTTTCCGTTTGAATCTACCACGGGTGTTGGCCAACTTGTGTTTGGCTTTAAAAATGAACAGATATTATACTGTATATCCTATTCGCGATATAGTGGCAGTTTAATTGAAACTAACCTAACCTCTACATTATTATAAAAAAAATTCTATCTAGTGGTAAAATACGCTTGTACAGTAAATGCCAAATTATTACTAACTAATGTTGAGAGATTTTTAATTATTATTTAAATTTCTCTTTTGTTATAATTACTTTTTTTTTAGAAATTCAAGAACATGTTAGTTAAACAACGAAAATTTACAAAGAAAATTTCATAATTTATAGCTTTAATATTTAATCTGTTTTGTAAATTTTACTTCTATTATCATGGGCTCTAAAGGAGAGTAAGATTAATGATGTCAAGAGCACTTTAAAGCTATTAACGTGTAATGTATAATGTGCGTGCCTACTCAAAAGAGAAATTACTTTAAAAGTGATGAGGCAAGGAACGTGTATCCTAAAAACACGTCTTTGAAAAAATATCCCGATAGTTAAAACATAAATATAAATTTATTCGTTTAAAATCCGTTATTCACGTTAAAAAATTACAAACATACTTAGTGATTTTGGAAAAATCGTATAATATATATAAAGTTACTATATCAAAATATTATCATTATTTTATCTGCAAATGATGTTTAAATATGCCTATTATACATTCGTAATTTCTTAGTCATGCCTGTTTTTTCTCTCCATTAAGCTTACTAAAAGAATTTAAAAGATGTTATCCTGCAATTTTTTCTTATTTTTTTAATGCTATCAACTATAAAAATTGCATATCATACAGTCATTGCTTTAATTAATTTTCCGCTTAGCTGATCATTAAAAATTCAAACCCAACGAAGCACTGTTCATTAAATACTCATTATTTTGTAATCATTGACATATAATGCATCCGTAAATACTCTACTCTAATTTTTAAATACTATACCATGGATGATATAACTTTAAAACAACTTCGTGTTGATGTTAATATTAAAATCAAAGTCTTCTTTCACAGAATAAATGCTCATAATTTACAATACTGTGCGTGATTATTTATGAAAAATTGCATTTTTAGAAATGTACGGTATGCTTGTTTATTGAATAATCAGTTAAAATTCATTTTAACAATTCTTTCTTATGAATATAATTTATTTATTGACTGTTTTCTTTCTTATGAAAATATTTTGCTTGCGGAGAACGAAAAATTCTAATAAAAAATCGGTTTAAATAATATTGAAAACACCATAAAAATAGATATGTACAGTACATAGCGTATATTCCATATAATTTGGCATAATTTTGAAGGAAAAAAAAAACACAAAACCATATTTTTACTTTAAAAATAGCACTTTTAACATAAAAATATATCTAAATGGTCGTTAATTTCTAATGACTCTTTGTATTCAACTTTTTAAAATGTTTCTTATTTTTATATTTATATCATAACATCACCTAAATTAATACATGTTGATAGACTGTGAAAAAATTTGTTTTCGTGACATACCACTTGAAATTGTTTAAAAAGAATTGTGTTAGATCAATATAAAGTTCTCTTTATCTTCAAAGTACTACTTTGTTAGATTTAATATACTGTATTATAGAAAACATAAATTTTGAAATAAAGTAATAATCTATACACTGCCAAGAACAAAACTTTGTGTGTCATATACTGCATGAATTAAAATTAATTTAACTATTGAATAAATGAAAAATGTTTACATTAACTAGAAATCTCAAAAGTTTTCAAAGTTTTGAGATTTCTAGTTAATGTAAACATGCTCCATGAATTCTTAAATTTTTGATTAAGTTTATATAAAATTGCCTAAATGTTTAATTGAAAAGCATTGATTAAATGAAAGATTATTGTTTAAAGTTTTTCAAGAAATTTTCACATTGTTTTGTAAACAATAAACAAAAAAACGTGAAGAAGAAGAGTTATTAATGGATAATCACTATCGGATTCGAAGATCGTCAATCAATTAACGATTTATTTAAAAATTAATCTAGATGTATTTTTTAAAAATGCCGTTTTTATCAAATAATTTATGCCAACTGATACTGTGTCCTAGTTTTTTTGTTTCTGTTTGATTTATAGATTTTTATTGAAACGTTTTTTAAAAAAGTATATACAACTTTATGGAATGATAACTTCAGTTTCTCTCAACCGTAAATTCTAAAAAAAAAAAAAAATATGTCAGCGACATTATATAAGTTAAGATTATAATTATAACACAATTAGAATATTTTGTACTGCTTTACGTAATATTTTTTGTAAGATTTAATATACAAATGGTTGTTAACGAGTCGCTACAAAAGAGAAAAAATTTCGAAACAACTTCTAACAAGTAAGATGAATTTTACGAGTCGAATACTGTATACATTTTTATTAATTTGTTACGAAAGAGATCTTTATAACATGAAATTTATTTTTTATGTTTGTGAAAAATCAATTAAAACTTTATAAATAGCACTAGAGCTGCTAGAACTATCTCTACTTAGAACACGATAAGCAATCATATATATATAATCAGTCTATCTTTTAACTTATTTAACTTATCTTGTTTTTTTTATATTTTAATTATTTCCTAGAGTGAAGGGCGTATCAGGATTGAGGGTGGTCGATGCTTCCATTATGCCAGATATCATCTCAGGAAATACCAATGCTCCAACAATTATGATCGCAGAAAAGGCCGCCGATATGATCTTGGGCTACAGAACTACTCTACAGAACGAAACGTGATGTTAATTTTTATTTAAAATTCTTAATTTTACACTCATTGTACATTACTGGCCATAACTCAAACTATATCTAAGAAAAATTGTAAATACCATCTTTCAAACTGTCTTAAAATGTTTGTAATTAAGTCAATAAACCATAATTTTAAATATTTGCATTTTTTATATTTGACTGTAGTGAAGACAGAATACAAATCATGAAAACTGTTTTAATGGTTTCAGCGTAACCGATATGGCGGAATATCAAACCAGTTTTCGATCATCAACCGACTAATTTAAATATTAAAAATCTGTAACGATAATTATTTATGCGACGATGTTTATGAAATTTTTTAAATGACACGCGATCGGTGATCTGAAAAAGTAAGATCGAAATTCTTTTCAAATGGTGTGTACTAGATTCGATACGATAAGTAAAATTTTTGAAATAAGTACTGTATGAAAAAAAACTATGTCGAAAATTATATAATTTTAATTGAATTTTTTTGTTTCTTGTAATTTTTAATTGCCCCTTTTTAGCAGAGATTTCGTTATGGTAGATTTAAGAGACTTAGCACTGCATATTCTTACATACCAGCAGAAACGAAAATTAAAGCAAAGAAAACGTAAAAATGATAAAAAATAAAAAATATATATTTTTATTAAAGCATTTTATTTGTTTTGATCAATATTGGTGTGAAAGTATTCCTGTAAGAAATTTTGACGGCTCAATATATCTTCGGTGCAGCGATTTTCTGATATAACTTTAAATCGATTATCTTACATTTACTATCAATATTAAATATTACCCGTTCATATAAATGAACGGAAATCTTGTAATTTAATCTTATAAGTTTGGAGCACAGCTTTGGATTATTGCTCGAAAAACTCGTCGAATTCGTACACGGAATCATAAGATTGCGGCCATTATTAAGTTATAGCGCCATCTGCGTATTTTATCTTTTTAGAGAAATTACAATTTTAATTTAATTTTTATTCCTTAATTTTTAAATTATTAATAATGACAAAAAATTTTGGCTGTTGCAGAAATCCGAAGATTAGATCTTTCTAATGATACCCTATTTATAAAAATCGGTATAGTGGTTCCACTGCAAATGCCACGTTTCACTATTAATACATACTGCGGCCGGATGGCCGAGTGGTAACGCTGTCGGCGTGCCACCCAGGAGGACCCGTGTTCGCATACCGGGTCTGGTAACTCCTGAAAAATTTTTCGGGGTGCTGGGTCCGGCCCCTGCGATCCCCGTCCTTCTCCATCCCGCCCCCTCCACGGGTGTGGGTGCAGCCCGTGGTTGGAAGTAGCCCCGCCCCGTAGCAATCTTCCTGATTGGAAAGGGGCGAAAATATGCAAAAAAAACAAAAAACATACTAGAAATTACCCGCTCATATAAATGAGCGGAAATATAATCTTGTAATTTAATCTTATAATACTATATATAACGACGAAAAACATCTCCAAACTCGTGTAGGGAATCCAAACATCCTTGAGGAATCCAAAAGGGAATCGTAAAATAGATTCATTACAGTATTATGTTGAAGCGCCATCTGCAAATTCTGTCTTTTTAGAGGAACTACAATTTCAGTGTAATTTTTATTCTTTAATTTTTAAATTATTAATAACA
>WUQG02400570.1:0-17636 GCA_011317285.2 Androctonus mauritanicus | reverse complement strand
TTCGGCCCGGTGATCCCCATCCTTCACCATCCGGTCTCCCTCCACGAGTGTAGATGCAGACCGTGGTTGGAACTGGCCCCGCCCCTTAGTAACTTCCCTGATTGAAAAGGGGCGTTTAAAAAAATGAAAAAATATTATTGAAGAAGTTATTTTTAATTGCATGTGTCAGATGAATGGAAACATGGTAAAGCAGTCGCTTGCAATCTTGGAGGCGGGATTCAATTCCAGCCATAACTTCCAGTTTTAGGGCCTTTTTAGGATTTTAGGATGACGTTGAACCTCGTTATTTAAACCTTCCGATTAACTCCATCATGGATAAGTAATGATGGGCTGTAAAATGACAGCATCATAAGTGAATACTATTTTGTTATTCAATCAAGCGAGAAGAATCGATTTGATAGCCAAATAGAAGCAATGTTAAATTTCTATCTGTTCTCTGGATGAATATGCATCATCTTTGAATTCAGAGGATCAGGATACGAATCTGAGCTCCAAACTTCAGAATTTATACGAGAGGTCCATTCCCGATTCTTTACAATCTGACTAATCTCTCCATGGTGTGGGCAGTTTGTAACAAGACCTAAATAAGATCTGTTACTTAGTAATGTGCCAACGATTGAAAAATGGCGTTAAAAAATTGTTAGTGCAGAAAATAAGATATGAAATGACAGTATTTTGTTATTCGAATTATGATTTATAAAGCATATAATGAAGAATAGATGCAATTTCGCTTTTGTTATATTCATAATACAGTATTGTAGTCATAATAATACGACACTGATGAAGATTAATACCATAAATTAATTTACAATTTTAAAACAATATAAAAATATAAAATTATTCATAAAATATTATAATTTATATTTCCAACTGACTATTGTTCTGAAATTAATCTGATGGCATAAAGTATTCTATTTTACGCCATCAAATTAATTTCAGCAATACGTGACGGATCCAAGCAAATTTGATCGCACCGTAATAAGGTAAACCGAAGGGTTTGAATGATAACAATCAGCTAGATTCGATCCATAGAAAGAC
Organism: Androctonus mauritanicus; assembly: GCA_011317285.2. Classification (NCBI taxonomy): domain Eukaryota; kingdom Metazoa; phylum Arthropoda; class Arachnida; order Scorpiones; family Buthidae; genus Androctonus; species Androctonus mauritanicus. The sequence goes on along the minus strand of WUQG02400570.1, from coordinate 16,598 downwards.
AATGCTTTCTACGCAGCTAACTTTCCTCTCTGCTTACAATGAATATAAATTGAATGTAATTTAAATTCATGTAAACGAAATAACATGATGGGATTGGGGGATGATAATCTTTACTCATATCTGTATCGCATAATTGGATTGTTAACTTGTGAAATATTGATCGTTGATTTGTATCTTGCGAAATATATTCTTGCATCACACTATTCTTTCTTTCTTTTTTTGTTTTTTAAATTTCCCCTTTGCAGTAATAATAACAGCTGTGGAATTTCGGATATATGCAGTATAATGATTTAAAACTAATACTCGATAGAAATTTTTAAAAATAAATTAAAACTTAAAACCACAATAACTTCTCCGACTTCTTAATGTGGAAGTTTTGATTGTTATCTTATCCTCCGATTACCAAGCATGATACAATAAAAATGAAAGAAATAATCTTCAAACTCGTTCAAACACCATAAAAATTCAAAGGAACATCTTCAGTAACTACCAGATTAAACCGAACGTATTGAATTAAATTCAATGACGACCATATCTGTGATGTTATACATTAATCACACTCATAGGTTTTCTTTAATTACTTTCTTTGCTTTCTTCATCTTAAAAGAAATGCTATAGAAGTATTTCTTTTAATCATTTGCAAAACTGGTTTAAAAAAAAATCTCCATATTTCTGCATGTGAAGAAAACGATAAATCAGCGCCATTTTATAATTTATAATCATTAAAACTTTAATAACATGATGGTTTTTTCTTAAATCCTTATATTGTACATTAAAATGTAATAATCTTTAAATAATTACTACTATTAATAGACCATATTAATCTAATTAATTTTTACGCATTATTATCAAATTTTTAAAGTTTATCAATACTAAAATTATTAAAGATGAATCTATAGCTCAAATATTAAGAATTATTTTTTGTTTTTAACTTTAAAAAATAAAGTTATACTGTTTTGAAAACTGGGAAAACTGACTCTAATGCTTATCTAGCATTTTATATTTTGATATTTTTTGCTTTTCAGAATTTTTCGTTTTATTTTATTTTTTATATTTTCTACGTGCCTTAGATTTCTTCTATTTCTCGTTACTGTTTTACCGATGTAACTCTTCTATAAGTTTTATTGCGATTTTCAGGTCTCTCGTAAGCAGTGGCGGATCTACAGCTATCGAGGCCCGGGGCGGAAATCTCCCTGGGGCCCCCTAATTAGAGGGAAACTCGGTTATTTTAAGTCCTAGAGGGTTGAGACTTCGCTTCTAGGGGATTGTTTTTGGCACTCTCGAAGGCGTGTAGCCAAACTGTGCAAATTTTCCTTAAATCTTTATATAGAGAGGTGGAAAACTGCTCATATCTTATAAAATTATAGCACTAGCGCTTCTAACATAAACGCAATACATTTATACCTAATCACCCTCCTAGAATACAAAGCCCCTTTTTATATTCCTATATACTTAAAACTTAAGGTTCTACGGAGGCCCACCTGATCAAAGGCCCGGTGCGACCCGCCTCCTTGGTACGCCATTGCTCCTAAGATCTTTTTATTCTAGCTTTATTGAATTTATGCAATTTAACTGTTCCAATTCGTTTTCTTAATATTTCATGCACAAATCCTTTATTCTATCTGATAGTTATCAAAATAAAAAATATATATATAATTTTTTCTCTATTTTCTAGATCTGAAAATAATCGTAAAATTTCAGGAAATAATATGATTAATATAATTTACTTTATAAGAATTATTAACCCAAAAATATGTCTATCGATACCAGAGAAGTCATATTCATTCAAATTCGAATTTAGTGATTATTTCGCTCGCCAGATGGCGATATAAATAAACTTTTTATCATTCATTACAAATTTGTAATGAATGATAAAAAAGTTTATTTATATCATTCATTATTTCATTTTTTATTTTTGATTCCTAAAAAGTATTTCATATTTTTAGGAATCAAATTTGATTCCTAAAAATATTTTCGGAAATAATTCGAATTTTTAATTAATTAATTAATTAATTAATTATTATTATTTTTTAATCTTACAAAACACATTAATTTTAATCAAATAACCTGAAAAGTACTAGAAATTTTTTTTTTTTTATTTTCGAAATCTTTTAAATTAAAAATTTTTTAAAGCAAAAATAAGAATTAACGAATTAATTAAATTTAATAATTCCTTATTTATAAAACTTTATTAAGAAATACTTCTTGTTATATGTTTATAATAAAAATTTTATTATTATATGAAATGAAAGACAATTGTTACGTCGAAACTATTGTTACGTCATAATATATTTCAAACTGAATAAATATATTTTGTTTCATAATTATTTATCGCAAGAATGATAGCATATCTATGATGTTTTCGTAAATACTTATATTGAAAAACTGCTTGGGAAATTTCTGATGTTTTTTTATATTTCCTTATTTAAAAAATGCTCTAGAATCTAAGATATATCCAATTGCGTAGACAAAATTATTATTAAATTATTATTAATTGCATAAAATTTAACTATGACCAAATAAATTAAGATAAAAAATTTCCAAAATGCTATATATAACAAAAAAAAAAAAAAAAACAAAAATTAATTTTTCTCGCCATCCATTGTTAAGTCACAATTCGCTGTTACCTCGATTCATTACGTTACAATCCATTATATCATATCAGGAAATTTTATTATGTCAAAGTTTAAAAATTGTTGTAGATATCTATAGATACCGGAATATCATAACTTAAGACGTCTTAAGCAATTTAAATAGATAAAAATCTGCATTATATACCTAATAATTATTTTAGGTTCCCTTTAAAAATAGGGACTTAAGTTCAGATTTTCAGTATTTATTTTGCCATTTTAATCCTTCATGTTCGGAAATATGTAGAGCCAGTGATAATCATCATGAAAATTACCTCCTTACTTAGAAGAAAAGTTTGTCGTCTTCTCTTTCCATAAAATAACATACACAAATATTTGTTAGAACATACTATGGTTTGCATTAATGAAAAGGCTTTTTCGAAGCATCCACTAATTTTCACAATTGTTTCGTCTTTCCCGAGTGTAGTAGTGTCTCCAGGGAGTCGCGCCCCACCGTTTCGAAAATACCAGCTTGCGATATCATGTGATTAAATGCATAGCTATCACATACAAACCAACCATTTTTCAAAAATATTATTTCGATATTCTCTTAGGGAATTACATTTAAAATTACAATTTTAATACGATTATTTAATCAATAGTAAATATGTATATATATTTTTATCGTCAAAGAGTAAAATAAATGTAGAAAATTATAGTCCGATAGTAACAGGATTTTTTTTTTATCATCAAACTATTTTTCTGAATCATTTTGATTGCTCAACTTCCGTATTATTGCTAGCGATTTTTATCTTTCAATATTAATACGATCTTGACCATTTAACGTCTAGTAGAAATTCCTTCACGATCTCAATACTGAATCGTTCTTGATATAAAACGCGTTTGACGTCAGCAATGGTTTCCGACTAATTCCCTCCGTTCTTAAAAGACGCTTAGAAGAGATTTCTATAGGGCCACATTACCATAACTCACTAGCAAATACGACTTTAGCTCAGAACAGATTATGCAGTGTAAATTGTCCTTTTAAAATGAATGCCAATAATTTAGTACCGGAGTCGGGGAAAGATTTTTAATTAATTTAAGAAGCGTGTGATGTAAAAGTCGGAATTTCGACATTTTCGTTTTGCGCGATTATCCTTCGTAGCTAGTAAATCAATAGATACAAAAGTAAATTAAGTGTGACGGGGATTTTCTTTACGTATTAAGCGCTGACGTCATAATCGACATTTAAAAAGAGGAACGGACTTAATCTCTTTTTATTAATAAATATCTATTTAAACTGAAATAATTTTAGAGCTTTGTTTCCTTTTTTCTTTTTCTTTCTAATCGGAGACGTCGTAATTCTTTACGATTTTATGAAATCTTTGTAAAAAAAATGAATCGGATTTAATTATAGACGACATTAAAAACAATTTCTTAAATTAAAATTAAATTTTATTATTAACCAATCAAATATCGAGTTTGTGGGGAAAAAAATATTATTTATTAGTGACGTCATTACATCCGGGTACAATTATGCAATTTATCGTCTGCTTCTTTCGCCATTTTGAGATAAGAATTTCTTTTTTTTCTATTTAATTATTATTAATTTTTTTGATAATTATCCGAAATTATCATTCCGCGAATTAATATAGTGAATTAAATATTGGTAATTTTTGCAATATTATTAGAATTTCATCGTCGTTTTATCGTAAACGATATAGAATATAAGATATTACGTCCGGAAGATAAGTAAAATTATGGTTTACGTGTTTTAGACAATTTTAGTGTAGTCTCACGTTTAAAGTATTATCAAAAACTCATCAGGGAAGCGATTTACAACTTCATAAACAACAAAAGTAAGACTTCAGCATGTTTTCGGAATTTTCTCAATTTTCATAGAAATAAAATCGCTGTTTTGTGATAAAACTGCAACATTAGAGATTATAAATGAAACGCAATTTTATTCTACAAATTTTTTCATTAAACGATATCGGAAAGTTTTGTAGTCAGCTTCATTCATCTTCATCAATTCTGGTAGGAGGAGAGTGGGATTGAACGGGCGGTCGAGTTGTATTGTTTAGGACCACCATCGGGAGGATCCGGGATCGATTCCCGTTGTTCCTCATTCTTCTTACCTGTCTTTCCAATCACACAACGGTTACACCATCGGATCCTCCGCGATTTAAAACATTGTGTAGTTTCGAAATGTGATAAAAATCCCGAAAGAACAAAATCAGCATAAAAATGATATTGCATGTGTGTGTCAAAAAAAATCCTTCCACAATCGCAGGCTAAAGTTTCTTTCTTTTATATGTTTTTTTTTTGTTTTTACGTCCTTCAACGGCTTATTTTCGATATGTTTATATTATTTTTACAATACAGTAATTGGCAAACAACTATCAGGAATATTTAACGAACAAAATAACTTCTCAATATTTATCTCATTAAATAAAATAAGTTTTAAAAGATATTTTTGCTTAAATTAATTATCATTTTTCAGATTATTTTATATAATTTACACATCAAATATTAAAAAAACGTAATCCTATTCTAAAAGTAGAAAATTTTTCCATTAAAGTGGTAAGTATTTTTTATGTTTTTTGTATTTATAATTTTTCAGTTTATGTAGCAAGTGAGGAAGTTTCTTTTTTTTTTCTTTAAAGTTTAAATTAATTGGACAAATACTGTTTTAGAAGCATTAATTATACTACAGATTACATGCGATATAATTTTATTCGTATAAAATGCGTGCTAATCATTAAACATTAATTATATGATAATTTCATTTCGTCATTAAATCCTTTGAGATTATTGCGTCACTATTTTTGGAAAGGAAGAATTTATTTAATCGAATATATGCGAAAACATTAAGACTTTAGTCGGCTTTAATAAGGTATAAATGGCTAATCGGATAAATTTAAACTTTTTTTTTTCCTCCTTTAAAAACTTAAAAGTCAACATTTATAAGCAGATAATCCGGACTCGATCCGGATAATCGGTAATTTGTCGCATTATTTTAATCCGGAAAGGATTAATTAATATATTTTCGTTTATTTTGTTTTTATTTTTCTAAGATAGTTTCCGTCCGATTAAAATTTATTCGATATTAAAATAATCCGTTGTTATTCGAGAACGAATTTGTCTTCTAATGTTTATTTCAAGACGAAATTTTCTAGCATAAAAAAAAAAAGATATTAAAAAAAAAAAATTTCACAACAGGTAACGATTTATTCGATGATATATTCTCGGTTACGTAATATTTGTAAATTTATTCGCATAAATCCACATTGATTATAAAAGAAATAACGCCTGAAATATTCAGAAAATAAACGATCAACAACTGAATACTTTTTCGATATTTACTGTATTCTTGATGCGTTCATCGATTATTTTATTTATTTATTTTTTTAAACAAAACTTGTTTGTTAGTATTTTTTTATAGGTTATAAAATTATAAAATGTTTTGCATTTTTTCGTTGTTTAAATTAATATACAATATTATACTTAAAGGAATTTAAAAATTAATAAGAAAATTTATGCGAACAAATAACTTAAAGGAAATGTTTTATGATAAAATGCCTTCGGGGATTCGTGTAATTTTTTTTTTTTTTTTTTTAACTTTTTTCCGCTCTTCTTAATAATTAATTTTATAAACGGAGAGAGAAAGTTTACAAAATCAAACATTCTAGTCAACAGTTGACTTTAATTTATCGCAAATATAATTTTTTTTTTTTTTTTTAATTTTTCCTTTAGCAAAAAGTATTTTCTTTTTTTTTAATTATTTAATTTTTAAGAAACAGCTTAAGAACGATAATTGTTTGTTTAACTATTTAATACGCTGCAGTAATATTACTTCTGCAGCATATAAGTCGAAAGCGATGCTTTTTATGTTAGCGCAAATTATACGTATAAAATCGATGTATACGATTTACTGATCGTAATTACAATGTGTCAGTGACAGGTTACATGTTTAATGTTTGAATATTCAAAACTTAAATCGTTTGACGAGTCATCGCGTTATTGTTTTTTCTTCCATTGCTTTTAATCCAGATTATATAGTCTCGTGTTTATTTTCTAATGCGATAATTCGTTTTGCTCGCCTGTTTTTTTTTCTTCTTCTTCTTTTTTCTTTCTAAGTATCAATGACTTTGGGTGCGACATGATGAATAATCAATTAGCGTAATTGCTCTCTGGGATATGTATTACAGAAGAGGAGAATGAATGCAGCTGATATCGATCGATCCGTTTGTGCTCGAAAGAATGACGCTTCAACATTTTATTTATCTTGGAGGATTGTATAATTTAATATATCAGAATAGCGTTCTGCTTACTATTATATCTGATATATCTCATTTTTAGATTTCTGACGCTTTCTGTTGGCGATGTAATACCAAACTGCTAACAAATGTATCAAATTGATAAGTAATCTCTGCACTTTAGAAGTATTCCAACGTTTTGACAGACAATCGGGAAAGTAATATTAAACGTCAAAACCGAAATTGAGAATTGTGTTATGTATCGTAGAAACGTCTACACGCTATAAAGTAGAGAGGGTAAAGCATTTTATTATATTTATTTTTTATTCTAGACGATATATATAAAACACGTAGATGTTAACAGAATAAAATGAATACAATTATATTTTCTCTATAAATAAATTGGCCTCTTTAAAAAATAAGAATGGACGTAAGGGAAAAGAAAGTTATCGCGCCAAAGAAAAAATCGTCGTAGATAAGCTAGAAATGAAATATAAATGCAAAGTCATTAATATAATGGAAGGGGAAAACAACGAAAAAAAAGAAATATGCCAATCAATTGATCTGTTAAGCAAATTATCAAACTTCTACAAATTTTACGGCTCCATCAACTTGTGAGAATAGAAAACAGATTGCATTCTCCAATTATTATAAAATTTAATTAACACCGGGATTTATACGAATTAGGAAAATGATGACATTTAGAATTATAGTAGTAAGTACCAATTTCGGCATAATTTTTACTGATTTGAACCGAAAACTGTTCGAAAAGATATATAATAAACTTTAACATCTCCACTTTCTAAACTTTAAAACTCGCCAGAGTAGAGTGACTGTCATAAAGATCATAAAATCTGACCAACTATCCTTCGATTCTACTGAAGCGTGCCACGATTCACTATAACAGAGAGTTCTGCAAAGTTTCTGATCGCAGGACTTCAAATATAGGCAGGCAACCGCTATACAGAATACGATACAATAACAGGCATTTCCCATAGAAGAATTTTAGAACAGAAGTTATAGACTTGATAGCCTTCTTCGCAATTTGAAAAACTCCAAAAAGATAAGAATAATCGATCAATAGTTGATAGAAGAATCTTTTTTCTTTTTGTGAAAGAATAAGTCTATATTCCCGCTTTCCGCGAATGAATCAAAATATTAAAAAAAAAGAAAAGAAATGATGAAATAGCATCATCAACATGCATACAGACAATTATCATTAAGAGAAAAATCGAAGCTGTTTTATAAAAAGCACAAAAATATATTTTTATTGCTAACCACATCAGTAAGGCGTCGATATTTTTTAATTCAATAAGTCCAAAAATTAAAAAAATAAGTTTATTTAGCTATTAAAATATCGATAATTCCATACAATTTAAAGAATAAAATATATTTCAAATTCAAAAACACTCAATGCATACTGTATGTAAAGAATGCGTATGAATGATAAAGAAAATAAAAAAAAAAAAAAGACAAAGTTTCAGTCACGATCTGTAATTCGATAATGTTTATGTGAGACGGAATATTAATAGAGAGTGAAAAAAACATGAAAGTCGAAAGAATAACATCAAAGTACAGATGTAAAACTAATGACGAGGATCATATTTAGCACAGGAAGAGTTTCTAGGTTATTGATAAGGAAGATTTTTACAAAAAAACGGTGCAAATTTGTTTAATATCTTACTTTTATTATAAGAAATAATTAGGTTAAATATAAACTGAATAAATTAACGATAATTTTAGTCGTAGAAACAGTTACCGAGATGCAAACTGAAAATTATTTTCGTGCGGAATAATTTACGAAGCAGATGAAAATAAAAATAATTTTTATAGAGCTGATGAAAGATGAGATAATTTATGACGAAAAAGAAAAAAAAAAAAAAAAAATATTTAATACTTTCCATCACCTAAGGCAGAATTACTTCGATCTTTCGCATCACAATTCTTTAAAGGTATCTTAAACATTTAAAATAAAATCATTTAATGCAATTTATCATTTAAATAAATTCACATTTTATTTTTTTTTTTAAGATCCGAGTCATTCGTAATATAACTGTTCTGTCATTTTTAAGTTTACTGGTGTTCTTGAGATCATAAATTATTTATTTATAAACAAATAATTTAAAAGCACATTAGATTAAATTCGCAATGAAAGCGTTTAATTGTATTCAATTTTTCATATTTCTGTTTAATTTTACAAAACTGAATTATTTTTTTTACAGTAAACTGAAACAACAATGCTGTATTTCATTATTAAATTATTTTTATGTTTACGCTACATTTTGAAAAAAAATTTTTTCGTGTCATTTAAAAATAAATTATGGAGAAATTATCTTCACAATAATCTTCATTCTTACAGAATCGATTTAAAGATTTCTAAAATGTCAATAATAAATCATAACCTAACCACAAAAATCCGTTTAGTATAAACATCTAAAATTAGTGATAAAAATAACTCCTTATATATTTTTAACAGTACATCTTTGTAAGTACGGCATTCTGCGTGTTTGTGTAATTTTCCCCCCTTCTTTACTGTTACAAATCATATTCTGTTTCAATTTTATCCTTTTACAGCATGCTCGGTGGCAAATATTAAAAAAGGAAAGATGAGGGGGAAAAAAAGAAGACAACTTGTGACACGTAGAAGAAAGGCGAAGATGAAGCTATGCAGCATTTGACAGTATTTAATCAAATGCAAATTACAAAGTCAAATTTCTGTGATGTGTACTGCGGAAGAAGGATAAACCAACTGGTAAGCATTTTTCTGTTTTATATCATACTTTAAATATATATGCATTAAATGCACCTTTTTTTTTTGTTTGATCGTGTGATAAAGACAAAAAGTTAGATCTCTTTCAATAAATAGGTTGCATTTTACGGTTGATTAATTAAATAATAAACTAGATTAATAATACACGTTAATCTAGTTTATTAATAGTTTTTCTTCTTCTTCTTTATTTAGTTTATTAGATTAATAAACCATTAATCTAGTAAAGTTATAAGTTTATTAAGATAAAAACACTAATTCTGTCTGATAAAACGGTATTAAACATTTGATAAACGAACCTCATTTTTAATATTTGACTTCGTATTTTTTTTTTACAGAAAAAAAAAATACATTTGTGTAATTATCATATTTAACTAAAAATACTAATCCTTTAAACCGATTTCATTTTTATGAATCTGATAATTCCATTTCCATTAAGTTTTCTTCTTTTTTTTTTTTTTTATCTTTCTGTTCATTTTCTCCCGTCACTAAATCAATAGAAAAAGTGATAGATGGATAATCGATTAATCTGGAGAGTCTGGTATTAAAAAATCCTAATAAAATCTCTACAGACACGAAGTCAAATATTCGGATTTTAATATGTATTCGCCAACTAAAATTATAGGTAATTAAACAAACACTTACGTATACTGACTGATTATAACAAACAACTGAAATAGTTAATTATTTATTTAAAAAAAATTATTAAAATAAGCAAAAATACATACATGTACACGCACAGATACAGTTGTACAAACAAAATTCTGTATAAAAATAAAATAAACTAAGAGGTTAAGTTACTGATATTACTGCACCCAATCTATAGATTTTTCAAATATCGAATCATTACAAAAATATTTACTTGTGTACTAAACACGCTTTCATAATAAAGAATAAAAGATAACAAGAAATTGCATAAATTGGAATGCACAGAGAAAATATAAATTTTATAATTAGGAGACAGTTTCCTATTGCGTATCGGTCACCTAAATCGTACCTGATAGCTATTTCGTTACATACCGACTGTTTGTAACGAAATAGCTATCAGGTGCGATTTGGATGACCGGTACGCAATAGGCAACTCTCTCCTATATTTGATAGTTGTTATAGTTTTCACTTTCTTTAAAAATTGTAAGTACTCGAGTCGAATTCGTGAAAATAGTCCTTTTTACGATAAATCAAGTCCGTTTAGTTTACTGCAGAAAAAAAAACTGAAACAAAAATATTTACCATTTAGAATTAAATATAACAGTAATTCATTTGTAGCCAGCTTAATTTTAATTGCCAACTTAACTTAATTAGATTCGATATAATTTTATTATTTCGAAAATTCTCGCATCATCAACTGTAATAGATCAAATCGTATGAGAAATATTCATCGAATAATTCTAGAAAAGAATAAAAATTGCATGTTTTCCACTTTAGTTTTTTCATCTAACTGTTTTTTTTATATTATTATTAAAAGTATTAAATTGTTAGAAATGCTTTTAATTCAATCAAAATTCACTGATTGAATTTTTCTTTTCCTGCTTTTCTTTTTAGTCCTACGAGATTCGATTATTTATTAATATAAATAGTATTTTGTAAAATCGATATTAAATTTGATCGAAAACAAAATCGTTTACTCGAAACAGAATTATTGATTATTTCTGATTGTTACCGTACATCAAGTTTATTTTTTTAATAAAACATCAAAAATATAGAATGCATTCGGATACATAAATAAAAATGTTGATTTTTTTTACTCGTAATTTTGTTCTCTTCTCGATCCAAGTTTACCATCTAATAATAAGTAACACTTCATATCAACATCCTGAAGAGATGCCACGATTAATCGAACCAAGTCAAACAATTGATCAATCTATTGATTACTGTAAACAAAGAAAATAAACTTGATTTGTGCATCGATATAATGGAACTTGAAACAAAACAAGCAATCTTTAATAAGATTATATTTCTTTGTCGAGACATTAACTGTTCGCGTGTAAGAAAGGGATAAAGTTTCGCAAAGAATAAGTAGATTATCTGGATTTGTTTCACCATCCTAATTTTCTTACCGTATAATTGGAGACGAACGGACAAACAGACGAACAGATTAAAAGGACAAATGGATTAAGTAATTGATGATTACTGTAATTTGTTTTTGTCGGACGTTTTAAAAATGATTTATTTGACATTTTTATCAGCGGTGATATTTATTTACGGAAAAATACACGTGCGGTTATGATTAATTGATCTAGTTCCAAAATTAACGTGAAGGGTGGAGTAATTCTAATTAAGATACTTATAAGGAAGAAGGTTTTAGAGCAAACATTGTATAAATATAAAAATCTAATCTTTGTCGAATGCATCTTTGCGAGACGGTTGAGTGGTTTTAGAACCATCCATCTATTAAAACCGCTTTGTAGTACTTTATTGATCTCTTTAAGCCGATCTTGTTTTTTTCATTTTTTTTTTTTATTTTTCTTTGCTTCTTTACTCTTATCTAACTTAAAGCTATCGAGACGATTATGAGAGACCAGATTTTTAGTTATTTTAAGCACATTTAACATTCAAACACACGTATTTCCTTTCGAAAGAATAAAGACAAATGGCTGATACGAAAAAAAAATAATCCTCCATTTTTTTTTTTCTCTTTTTCTTATTGAGTAAGCATTACCAATTCTAAAAATGATCAGTTTTGTTATCGGTTTGTCACCATTTCGTCGATTGCTTAAAGCGCTTAACCCGTGTAAAATGTTTGATGTATGGGAGTACAGTACTCGCAATTTTTTTTTTTTTTTTTAATGCACGTTTTCCTGGAGAATAAATAAACGACACGCATCAGCAAGTGAATGCACTTTACTCATTCGTTTTGTGCTTTTTTTTGTTTTACTAGGTATATAGTTCGAATAATTGTTTACTGCGAAAGAAATTAATTGCAGGAAAAAATTAAAACGTGTGCTCAACCAAATTAGATTTAAAATGTATACACTTTTAATTATTTTTTCGGTAATTACGCAGTGTTTTGATTATTATTTACACTATCAGAATTATGTAATTTGTAAGTAAATATTTTAAAGTTGTTTACGATTTGGTGATAATTCTCAAGTTGTTGTTGCAACTTTTAATTTTCGGTTTTATTCGATTGGATCTGTTGTGGGTTTTAAAATATTCATTATTTTTTTCGCTATTAAAAATTACTAATAAATATTTATTGTTTACACTTCGCAAACTAATTTAATTTTAAAAAATAATGAATAAAATGCATTAACAAATTAGAATGATTAGAGAATGCAAACAATTTTAAAGAAAAGTCAAAGACGATTATTAGAAACTCTCTTGGACTTTAGAGAGAAGGAAAAAAAAACAAAACAAGTAAATTAATTTAATTTCAGATTTCTCTTCCTATACTTTTTGTGTTTGTTTGTTTGTTACTTGCAAATATATAAATGAAATCAGAAAGTCCTGTTTGATAAAAAAAAAAAAAAAATTTAAACAGTAACTTTCTTTTGAATTTCGATAAACTAATTTGGTTTCTGTAATAAAATTTTTTCCGAAGATTAGTAACCACGAATTGAAACTATGCAGTTAAGATGATGCAGGCATTACTGATCTCCGCTCTTCTGACTGTCACGATGACAATGCTGCTGACGAAATGGCACAAATTATCGGAATTAATGCGCATAAAAGAATTATCAAAATGTTCCCTATTCTTCTTGGGTTCTCTCTTTATCTTATATTAGTTACCTTCCCATCTTGTTTTTCCTACGGTTTTGGTTTTCTTTATATGGTTCTACGTCCATTTCCTTTCACTCCTGTATTTCTCTCCTTCCTTTGGTTTACGTAGGACTGCTACAATCTTAAGTATTAACATTTCTCGCACTGACTTTCCCTATATTATATTTTAATTTATTGATGATTTACTTAATTTCAAACACTCTCCCTATACATTCTTACGCACCTTTTGAACCTCTTAGTACTCTTTGAGCGGAAAAAGGTTTCTCTTTACTCTCTCTTGAACTCTCCTTTATATATATATATATATATAAAATTATGATTTAGGAATATATATTATATCCTGTAATACCCTCTAAAGCATCATTGAGATATTTAATGACAATCTTTTTTTCATTATGCAGCTATCTTTCATTTCTCTGGAAAAATAAATGAGGAATGTTTACATATGGAGAACTTAACTGTCAGAATGAATGTTATCTGTAGCTTATTTAATAACTTTTATGCTATGTCGCAGACTAAGCATACAGCTGTCTGTTTACAGTGCATGCTACTAGATATGAAATGCTATTACTGCATTTCATATCTAGACATCTGAGAACAACGATTTTGATTTCAGATTTTGAATATTCGCGACAGAGGCAAGTCTGCGAAACAATTATGAAGTCTGTTGTTGCAACATTAGTTATACATTATTGTATTTAGTGATAGTATTGCAACAACTTGTTGAGAAGACAGTCATTAAAATGTTTGCTATTTTTCTTGAGTTGTTATTGATAATTTGCAAATAATACAATTTGATTTTTGAAGCGATTAATAAGATAAGTTGAACTATATGTGATATAACTACACATCAGCCAAGGTTAGATATTGTAGATAGGTCTATAGGTGAGATATATAATTTTAACCTAATTTTCGAAGGAAAAGGATGCTTAAACGAGGATCTCATGGCTCACTGTGAGTCCTCCATTTACCCTTCACTAATTATTTTCGATAAAATTAGATTTTCATGAAATTCAATAATGATGAGTAAGTGATGCAGCTTATTATCTTTATAAGCTGCATCACTTAATCAAATAGAATTGAATCTGATATTTTCTCAAAATTTTGTTTTACATTATTGACTACACATGGCAGTTAAGCAATGAAGAGCAGCATCTGGTTCACCTGCATTGCATAATATTTACCGCCATCTAATTATCCTATACTTCTTTGGTCAATTAAGACTAAATATTACATAGAAATTTCTTCTGACTCTGCAAGTACCATGATATCGTAGTTGAAGATCACTCCAAGCATGAGATCGCAATGAAAATAGTTTCAAATTTGTTTGCCAATTCGTCAATTTTGTTCGCTATTTGGGATGATTTCATAGTCGCACCAATATTACATCATTCTGATGTAATAATGGAGAATTTCACAAAATTATATTAAATTTATAGCTAGCAAAGATACACAAGCAATTGATTCTATTCTCTTAAAATTGTTTTTTTTACTGTTTTAAGGATGTGTTCAATCAGTGAGATTACTTAGAGACGGAGCTAGTTTCACCACGAGCTACACCCACACCCGTGCAGTGAAACCAGATTGTGAAGGACAACATCGGTGGGCCTGGCCCGGACTCGAGACTGGAACCCGGGTCCTCCAGAGTGGAAAACCGAAGCGTTTCCACACGGCTAATCCAACCTTAAAAGATAGAGAGTAACATCTTACACCCGATCCAAATTCCGTTTTCCTACGTTTCAAACTTAATATTGCCTTTAATATCCAGGTTAGATTAATGCACGTTCATTATTATTAACTTAATAATCTATAAAACTTTAATTATTCCCCATTTTATTATAATTATCGATTAGTTTTTAAATAATCACAATTGTTTATTTTATAGTTGTTAATTATTGTAAAAGCTCTGCCAAACATTATACGAGAAAAAACAAATTAATATAACTTATGTCCAGTTGATTTTTTCATTTACAACAGAAATTGAATCATAATCATCATACTTTTGATATTATTTCAGATACTTAAATTGGAAGAGGAAAATGCACATGGTAAGAATTTATTCAGTAATTCAGTCAGATATAAATACACATCAGCCAAGGTTAGATCCAAAATTAATTTCCACTCTACTAATCATACAAAGTTGTATTAATAGTATAAAATATAAAAGCAGTTTGATTCTACGGATATACTTTGGTTATCAAAATTTTTCTTCCTACTTCCTATCTCATTGCGTCTCACACATTTATCAACCACAGCGCATTGAAAACTGGTAATTACCTGCTTGTTTGAAATGATTGAAGTATAAAATTGAAATATATATAATATTAACATCAGCTTCAATGACGTATTCTATATATTGAAAATCATTAAAATATGAAATATTTTATAATTATATCAAGGAAAATTCTAATATGGATGGATGTTCAAACTTCGACAAAAGGTTTTATAAGGCTTATCGAAATTTAGCTTTAATTGCCTGACCGCTTTTCTGAATTTAATAAGTATTAATCAAATTATTCAGATGTTTTGCAGAATCATTCACTAAATGTCAGCACTCAATAAAATTAATTCGGAAATCAACATTAATTGATTAAAATTTGTAATTTCATCCTGATAAAGTGCTGACTTTTTTGATATTCCCGATAAAGTAGGCCTAATACTGTAATAACCTCTGATAAGGTGATGATACTATTTAGTGAAAAATCTGGAAAATTTTACATCTAGCATTTTAAATATAGTTGAAAATGAATGGCATATTATGAGTCATTGAATTTAGCCACAATGAATTGATAAATTTTGTAAAAATCCAATAATTAATTGAGAATATATGAAGAGACTATCCGAAAAGTTTTTATAGTTATCACTTTTATAAAATTGATACCTGTATTAGAGAAGTGAATATTACGACTATTCATTGCACAAATGCAATGAAACTGATAAAAGCATTCTAGAAGTTATTGGAAAAGCTAAATCTCCACGCTGTTTCAAAAATTTTTGTCGTGTACTTTATGTGAAGTACAGATACAATACAAAGGCTTGGGTGATAGAAAACAGAGTTTAAATGATTTCATAATGCCAGCATTCATTCGTTGCAATATTTCTATCACATTAGTGGTAAAAATTCAATGTGGACGTTATTCATCTCTTTCATTTCGTGGCATGGTGTATTGTCTAGAACAGTGGTTCTCAACCGCTTGAATAGATTCGCGGAACACTGGTGTTCCGCGAACCTATTCAAGGTGTTCCGCGAAATAATTTATTAAATAATTAAGTATTAAATAT
>WUQG02400559.1:0-17636 GCA_011317285.2 Androctonus mauritanicus | reverse complement strand
CGTAGTCTACCGCCGTTCCACATAGCCAGGGTCGTAATCTGAAATCATGATATAACAGTTCGGTATTTAATGTTGACAGAAAACTAAAAACGACGATTTCCAAAAAAACTACTGGGCATTGGCAAGAGTTATTTTACCGTGTATTACTGCCAACTGTGTACTATAACATATGAAAATTTCAGCAAAATCTGCGAGGGTGGAGGTTGGTCCTCCCCTTGTTAGACAGATTTGTGATGATGTTTACAAAACAAAGCCAAAGAAATATCTGCTTTTTGCCCCATTCAGCAATTCTCCAGAATAACAATTTCATCTAATGATAGAGGATATAGTGTAGTGTGATTTCATATAGTGTATAGCAAGTCCTCAATCATTCTCCAAAACTCCCATCTTCACTCAATAGCCAATGACTATAGAGCTCTTTGATTTTGATTACGTAATTTTCTGGGAGTCCTAAACTTTTCCTAAGAGGTGTATATCTGTTGGTCTAGATAATTAAATATAGCAATGTGTAAAAATAAGCAATCATATAAGCTGAAAAGCTCATATACGTTTACATAAGTTTGGGCACAAAAATTCCAGAAATGGAGTTTTTGTATCTAAATACAGAACCTGTTTAAAAGATAAACAGATTTTCAATATTATTGAAATGTGATCTATTTTTCCATTATAATTAAAATATTAAATAAAAAACAATCCCAATATTATTTGTTTCATTTTGCATGAATTTTTCTGCCTCATTTTTTATCTTTATTAAAACAGGTATCTTTTTAACTAAATATTTTTTAGAATTTCGAAAAATAAATTAATTACTAATTCGGGAAATCCCGAATCCCAAGAAAGCAAACAATTCAGGAAAACACAATGACCAATTGTACCCATCTAGCAGATACTTATAACGAAATTGGCTATATTGAAGATATGACATGAAGTATGTCTTCATACAATTCTTCAAAATTTATGCTTTTTCCAACCATAAATTTAATAGAATTTTTAAGACCAAGAAAAAATACTATATTGCTCTAGTAATCCTTCTATTAATAAACCAGAAGTAACCATGAACTATAACATTACCACAGCCAGATACCTTTTAGAGAGAAACATATTAGCAAAGAGATGACCACACACAGGAATCATAATGTATTTTTCTTATTATGTAATAATAAGCAGAAATGTAATACCAATAACTGCAAAGATGTGTATTCTGTTCCAGTAAAAGATGTGCAGTTCAACATCACTCATTGTTACATTCAGCAAACAAAACATTTTATATGAAAACATACAGGAACATAAACATGATATAAAACTATCCATGATACAAAAATTCCCCAGGACGATGATAAAGTCATCAATAACAACATTATATAATACATATACAGATTTTAAAGAAAAATGGTATATTTTTAACAGGATCTGAAAGCAAGAATTTTTTTAGACAAATTAGATGCATAAGTTGGAGACCTATTGTACTAGATTTAGTTAAAGGAATAATTATAACTATTGCTGCTATTTTAGTTTTCTTGCAATCATACTGGTACATTGATCTTTCATTTAGAATAAGCTTTTTCTTACTAACATAATATAGTTCATGGATATTTAGTTATTATTTTAGCCTTACTAGGGTTAGGTTAACTTAAGTTAGCATTAAGAGACAAAGTTTAATACAGCTAGCTTTTAGTTTATACTCTATAATGATTTGATTAAATTTAAGATTCAAGCACATTCACTTTTGTACTGATGTCAACTAGGGCAATTACTATAGCAGTAACCATACCAGTAGTTGAATTTAGGCAGGTAGTGTTTTATATTTAAAAGTTATAGAAATGAATAAAGATCAAATAGCCTTCTTAATGACTACTCATTTCACTCAATTTTATTCCCTTCCCTCTCTCCCAATATTTTATGATATTCTCTCCTTTCTAATACATTGAATAGGACTTTGTTCACATTCTATATTTTTATATTTTTCTTATTAAGTAACTAATAATAAAATTGTAATGTGAACATTTTAAAATAATTTAAAGTTTGCATTCTGGTTATTTCTATAATTTAATTCCTATTAAACTGTTCTTTCAAGTCACTTTGTAATAATAAAATTAAAAAAAAAAATCAATATTAATGTCAAGAAGATTAATTAATTAATTTTGCAAATAATTTAGCAGAACATTGTAAACTTCAAATTTAAGACAATATTTGATGAAAATTTTATAATTTTTAATTAATAAATAAAACTGTAATGACTGGCATACAGATAGTTCTTGGTATATATATACAGTGAGGTATGCTACAACGAACACAGGCGAAAATAATAGGTCGACTTAGGCCGGATTCACACTGGCTTGCGACAGAGCATGCCCACTGAAAATGACCGGCTTCACGATTTTTCGAATCAGCTAATAGTAACATACAGCTCGTGCACATGGCATGAAAACGAAAGTACATACCTAACCAAATGCCTCCTTTCTATTGGCTATCGCTATGACGTATCACCACGACCGCGACAATATTCAACAGGCTGAATACTGTCGTTGGTCTCAGCGACGAGTCGTGAAGCGAGGCCTGATGGGATTGTTTCCATAGCAACGGTCGCTGGCTGTAGTCGTGGTCGCGATCGCTGTCCAGGTGAATCCGGCCTTAGCAGGCGCGTCGGCCGATTGTTTTCACTTGCACGTGATTTTAAATGGGAAATTCCCGACAATGACGCATCAGGGATTTCCCATTTAATTAATTAAAGCGCCATCTTCGAAATCGTTCAGCTTCAGTTACTACAGTATCTTGCTATTTGAGTCTTTTGCACTGTATTTTGCTAAATAAGTTTAGCCATGAGCCGGCAAAATAGAGTGAGAAATGGTTGTATCGTATATCAATTTTGCTCTAGACTCTGGACATGGAACGGATTATTCCTAAATATCTGTATTTCAGTGTATGCTAGAACAAACAGATGCTATAACGAACAATGTTCTAGAACGAATTAATTCGTTGTAGCATACCCCACTGTATTTTGATTTTGCTTTTTTTTATCTCATCTTATTATTTGGATAAGCATAAAAGATATTTGAATATCTTGTATGTTTTGAATAATAATTGCTATTGCAAAAATCCCAACTCTTATTGCATTTGACATAGTGATAATTTGTTTCTTCAAATTAGACAATGAAAAGTCTGCCTTAACATCAATTGTAAAGTCATCCAGATTTCAAAATAGTTTATAAAAAGTGAAAAAAAAAAATCATGAAATATAGTAACTTATATTTTTTTTTCATATTAAAGAAAAAATATTTTTATTATGATAAAACAAAAAAAATTATATCCAGCACATATTGTACTACATAGCATCTACCATTTTAGATTGCACTGCATTGCCAATTTAAAATGGTAGAAATTTTAGATGTTGCATCAGTATATTAGGCAGAGCAGCAATATGTTATAATGAAGATGGATAGTAAAATTGATTGTATGCTATAGTGAAAACACATTAAATGAGTATGCATCAAGCAAGGTATACTTATGTTTATTTTTACAATGCAAATCAACTATTTTTTTCTCTCTCTTTTCTTGATTCATTATTTTGAAAATTTTGTAAATCTATATACAGGAATACCTCATACAATATATGGCTATTGTGTTTGAAAAAATTATTATATTAATTAAATCTACACTGATAGGGAATATATTCAATTAAAAAGTAGAAAATCATTTTTCTAAAGGAAATTTTTTCATTTAAAAAATAATTAGATTGCTTGACTTAATTATGAAATATATAATGCCTTTTAAAAGCCTGTATGATTGATTATCTTTAATTATCTCATCAAATCACAAGATATATTTGGCAGTGGCCACATTTATATCCCATCATAGACTGGCCAACCAGTTTATGATGTTAGACTGGCCAACCAGGTTATGATGTTAGACTGGCCAACCAGTAGTTGAAGCCAAGACCAAATCCAAATAGAAATCCAATAGATTTGTGAAGTTCACAGAAATTCTCTCTTCATCGATCAATTACCCTAGATTCATTCCACAACATTCTACCATTTTTCTCTTTCACACTAGACACATCAATACCTAGTTCCCTTTTCAAGTTTCTCATATACTTCCAGAACATTCTTTTATTCCCTTCAAAATTATTCTGCAATTTCTCATCTCTTTCTCTTGCTATCCTCTCTTTATTGTCTTTCACTATCTTTTCACACTCTTTCCTACATTTCTTATACTCATCAGAATTCACATTTTCATTTAATATTCCCAAATATGCTTTCTTTTTCTCAATCACAGCATCTACCACTCATCATTCCATTATGCATTGCCCTTCTTACTTATTCTCATTTCATCAAACATTTCTTGCAGTCAGTACACAATCCTTAAACTGTGTCCATACATCTTTATATTGCATATATTCTCATTCACTCAACCCAGCTTTTCACATATCTTTTCATATATTTCTCACTTCTAATGCAGATCCCCCACTTTTACTCAGATCCATATTTCTTTTGTCCTTCTTACATTTCTCTATTCCTTCCAGTAGATTCATCTTAGAGATCATCAGATAATAATATGAATCTATCTCTGCATCTTTCATCATTTTTATCCCATAATTTTCCCTCTCAATCTTCCATCATACACAATCAACTCAATCATACTCCTCTGATCTCTCTCATCGTTCTCTCAGATGAACTGATGAATGGCCTTGTGTGTAAAAATGTTTAAGACAAATAATTCTCCTTCAGCAGACACTAGGGCTTCTCATTTCCCGTAAAATTCAAATACCGGGATTCCGGGATAAAAATGATTCTATTCTCAGGATCCCGGGATTTCCAGAGATCCGGTAACAGGCACGAATTAATCCACTTATAAGTGCATGTTGTTGTGTTGTGGATGAAGTATTTTAGTTTTTAGTTCAAAACAATACAATAAAGTAACTGATTTAAATAACAAATAATTCAATATAATCAAAACAAAATAAATTCACATTAATTTGAACAAAATATAGTAGCCTACTGTATAATGAGAAATAAAAACATTAATTTTTATAATAATTTTTTAAAAACCATAAGTTGTCAATAGCGCTATTACGTAAAGATGACCGAATTTTCCTGATGAAAAGTCCAGTTGCAGAAAAAGCTCTTTCCGATTCAATTGATGTTGATGAGCTGGTCAATACTGCGTTATACAATTTTTCTAAATTATTTGTGCACTTCCCTGTTGCTTCAAAAAGATTCATTTCCTTTGAGATATTATTGACGTCATATGATATATCTTCTGGATTCTCGACTCTAGTGGCATTCGAAATGGCAGCATCCAATTTCTGATGAAGTGTCAATTCAGACGTAGTCGAGATATTTGTCTTTGCCATCAATAAAGTTTCAGACTCATCTTCATATCTACCTAATTCTCCAATATTAGAGGAAGAACCAGCCTCATTATCTGCAACAAATAGTTTAGAAAATAATTTTTTAGTTGTAGTCTTTAATACTGGTTTTGATGGCAGTAATAATATGGAATTTATGCCATATTCAGATTTATAATTTGATGGGTTGTTTAAATATTTTAGTAAGCCAACTAAATTTACACTCCGTCGTTCCATCATTCTCTGTTTCATACACTTCAGTATTCTAGACGTGAATCAATTTTTTTTGTTGCATAACTTATTAAAAATAAATATTAATACACCCTCTGCTTCAAGTAGGTTTGCATTACGCCGACCAAGTCTTTCAATACCAATTTTTATTGGTTATAATGCTGTTACTATAGTGTTCAATACTAAATACTCGTCCTCGGAAATATTTTCAATATTGTTGAGACTATTCAAATTAAAATCCATCAAAACCTTCGTTATGCAAGTTTTCAATGCAATAAATCGATCCAGGATTGTAAGAAGACTGTTCTATCTTGTTTTTACATCAAGTATCAACTTGAGTTCTTTATATATATTTACGAGTTCTCAATTTTTATATATTTTTGTAGAATTTCATTTTTAATTGATGATTTACGAAACATTCATACAATTTTGCGGACTTTTTTAATTGTTTGAGCGAGCTCATCAGCGAGTTCAATGTTTGTTGAATTAAATACATATTCGTTTTCGCTGGACTGAAAATCCACTGAAGTTATGAACTCACTATCTTTCTCTTCAGTATCAGTCTCGTCATCTTCACTATGGTGTTCGGCAGAACTCCACTCATGTTCGTTACATTCACTGACTAATGCATCATGAATCACTGTGTTTTTGTAGAGAACATCAGTAACTGCTAAATGTAGTCCATGTGCATAACATAGTTGGTGCTCCATACCGCATAATCTGCCAAACTTTTTCATAACTGATACACTGTCAGTCACACAAGCTATGATATGCTTCTTTGTAGATAAATTAAACACTGACAATTTGCTTTCAATCATTTCAACAATGTTTTCTGCAGTAAGGGTCCCAAATATGCAAATCATACTCAAGTTCCAAAACTTAGTTGATGAATGAACATTTATATTCATATAGCGATGATTTCTTAAAGATGTGTACTCATCCATCGAAATAGAGAATCTTGAGCCGCTTATAATTTGTAAGGCCATTTCTTTAACTACATCTTCTTTTGCTAAATGGTATTGGCTTTCTACCATATTCATAACACGAGAAAGGTTTTTCGGTAAAATCATGCCTTTATCAGACAAAGTTTTTCTTATATATTCAGATTTTGTGATGGCATTAATAGAAAACCCATCGACAGCTGCCAATTTGGAAACAATTTCTTCTATAGATTCCTTTTTTTTATAAATGACATGATTTTACGTTGAACATTTCTAGCTACCAAATCGGTCTTCATTTGGTTTTTTTACTTACTTCAATTTCCACTTCCTTATGAAGATTTTATAAATGACGAAGAAGTCCACTTGTTGAAAATCCTTTACACATTATAGTTGCATGGCATTTATTGCAAGTGGCAGATTCTTTTTCTTTATCTCATGTAAAATACTGCCATGTTTTAGATGCACTTCCAGTTGAAATTATAGGGTTATTTAACCTATTGACTCTGATGAACGTCTCAAACGGTAGGATTAGAAAAACAATTACTGTATTTAACAGTTATTTATGACGATTCCTTAATGTGTTTCATCATAAACCAATAAAATTGCCACGTTTAGTGAGCAAAATTTGAAAAAAGGTTAGTATTTCCATTCCTATTTACCAGACCAGCAGTACTGATGACTCATACCAACTAGCACCTGCTTTTGCTGGCCAAATGCCAAGATAGAGACAGAAATAAGCTTTTTTAGACTGGTCACGAGTCCGACTCTCGTGAGTAACAGCCGTAGGTCGGCAAAAGAAGGCCCGGGAAATTCGGTTTATTATCCTGGGATAACGAGATAGCTTTTTACCCCAAGATTCCCAGGATAACAAGATCCCGTAATCCCGTTTGAGAAACGCTAATATACATCCATTCAACTGCTGAGCACTTCTAAAAATAACATTCCAATTTTTCCTAATTGCCAATGTCATGGAAACTGATGACTAATAAAATGACCAACAGAAAGAACTGGTTTAATTTTAACACCCAACCCATCTGTGATATCTTTGCCAACAGATATACTCCTTAGAAAAAGTTTAGGACCCTCTATTTTGGCTACATAATTTTCTAAAAGTTATATCATCACACATCACTGGATGAAGGCAGAATTTTTGGAGGTTGGTTGATGCCATGGGCATTCACTTATGTCCTTCGATACACTCCCTATATGCATGGACATCTTATGTCATTACAATTCTGTCAAACCACTGCAGTGCTAAAAAACCAGAGATATTTTGGCTTTATTTTCTTGTCATCAGAAATTTGTTTACACAATAGTATGATAATGTCTAGAACAATAAATTTAAAATTGCAATAAAATAAGAGATGTTTATACAGATTAATATTTATGTTTTATATGCTATTGTATTATTTTGTGATTAGTTACAATTACTCTTATTTTGAATTACAAAGTTAGAAATAATGTAGAAAAATCACCTATTATCAATTTGGTTTACAGACTTGATGTCTCAGGACCAAGAGGGGGCCAAAATAATGTATTGCTATGAAATTTTTAAGGTAGACTTGGAATATATCAGATGAAATTTTTAATATAGCATTTTTGCCAATTTCATTGTATTCAAGTCTTATCAGCATTTTATTTTCATAGTTTTTCATGGAAAATATAAGAAATGATTTTTGATTTTTTGTCCCATGTAGAGTAAACAAATAGATCAGATGAAAATATTCTGAATCTACAGTTTGAAGATTATAATGATATATAATACTTATGAAAAAAATACTTTTAATGTAATAATTTATAAATTCATGAATAATTAGCATTGATTAATGCAGCAGTTGAAATTCATAATATGACATTTAAAAAAAGAGCTAATTTGGACTGCGATATTCTATCTTGTAATTTTCATTTACTTTCCATTTTTTACTCTTGTCAACACAGTTTCTTAATTATTAAATAAATTTATATCCACATATGTTTATATAAATTTTATATATTTATTTAAATATCAGTAGGTATTTCATAAATTTGGAAATTCTTCAAGTTAACATTCAGATTATATATATATGCATGTATATATATACATACATAAACACACACACATTTTAATTTTCATATTTTATCAAAATAATTTATAATATAGTTATTAGTGCAAAAAATTTCTACTTCTTGATGATGACAAATAAGTAAACTGCAAGTATTCTCAATAAGGTTCTAATGTTTATTTCAAAAATATTTGTCTATCCACATAGTTTGCTTCAGAAAAAAACAAATAAGAACAATATAGAATAAGCTTAACATATTATTGGCAGTGCAATGATATAGCCATTGAAATTTTATATCCCCAACACAGGCAGCAAGCATATATCAAAGATATGGGTTTAAAATCAATTCTAAATAATTTTCACCTGTCACTGGCAAATTTTTTTCCTATGACCATAATTTGAATGAAATTCTACAGATAAAAAAGTATATAAATCAAGATGGACTGCATTTCATTTTTTTTCATAAATACATCTGCTTATAAAACATATAATATAAACAAAATATTTATCATAAATTAATGATTTTTAATATATTTTGCCTTTATATATACAAATATAAAAACTGATGATTACAATATGAATAATAATTATATCAGAATAACAAATCAGCTGATTTTTGTTTACATTCAATTGTTTCTCAAGTTAACTAACCTCACATCATTCTTCTGCCATTACTACTACTGACAAGGAGAGGTCCCCAAGTGGAATCCACTGATTTTGATGAAACTTAATAGGGTTATAGAATATGTCTTCCTGAATATAGTGATACCCTCTTTTGCCGGCAGTCAACTATTTTCGAGATATTGCGGGTCAAAGTTTTAGGCGAATGTTTAAAACTTTGACCCGCAAGTTTTGGAATCGCCATACTAAACGAGTTTTTGTAGTCTTGTGGATTTGTGCTTTGTTAGAGTGGTTTGGCCTGGGTTCAAATCGCACTACCGACATACGTAATTTTTTCATTTTTTATTTATTTATAGGATATTTTATTATAACGAGAATAACTGAAAAATTTACTTTTTTATTGTTTTTTTCTGTCATTTTTAACAAATAGAATCAAAATCTAGTAACTATTAGCGATCTTCATTCCTTTTTAACAAACATAAAATCCTTTATTATTATGTTAAAGAAGAACCTTTCATTTTGATAACTGATTCATGGTCTGGACAAACAGATGTTTCATTGTACAACAAAATATTTATCGTTAAAAATGAAGTTCCTACATGCACTATTCGCATTATTCCTCCAAAATGCACTCCTCTCTGTCAACCATGTGATGTCTATTTTACAGTTTTTTACAGACAAATAAAAAATTTTATAAGACGCTTGCAAAATTCTGCATCTTTATCAGACCATAGCAATTTAACTTCTAGAAAAGATGCAATCAAAATGCATGCTTTAATTTCTCATCAGCTTCAAGCCCCAGTATACAAAAAAGTGTTAAAATATGCATGGTATGCTGCAAAATTAACTTCGGAACATAATATATTTTATAATGTTAATAATACAAATTTTCCTACTGATATTCATGAAAATCTATATGAGTGCAAAGAAACATCTTTTGCACAATGCTCTTGGTGATTTGAATGCTTTTGTTTTACCTGTTTTTATAAAAATTATCTATCCCTAAATATTGTAAAAAAAATGAATAAAATTATATATGATAATTGGAATGATTGATTAAAATAAATTTATGTAGCAATTTTCATTTAAAAATTTATATTACTTAAATTCTGATAAATATATAGTTTTTGTTAGATTTAATTGATATAATTTGTTAGTTAATAAAATTATAACAAGTTGTAAGAATAAATAATAAAAGATTTTGTTCTTTAAAAGGGAATGGAGACCACTAATAGTTTACTAGATTTTGATTCTATTTGTTAAAAATGACAAAAAAAAACAATAAAAAAGTCAATTTTTCAGTTATTCTTGTTATAATAAGATATCCTATACATACATAAATTTTTTTCTTTCATTTTTTTTATGTTGGCAGTGTGATTTGAACCTAGACCAAACCGCCGTAATAAAGTGCGTCTACAAGACTACGACAACTCATTTAGTACAGTGATTCCAAACTGTAGTTAAACATTTGCCTAAAACTTTGACCTGCAATATCTCGAAGATGGTTGACTGTCTGCTACAAAAAGGGGGTATTACTATATTCAAAAAGACATAACTCTACAATCCTATTGAGTTTCATCAAAATCAGTGGATTCCACTTGGGGACCTCTCCTTGTCAGTTGGGAAAAAATGCCTTAACCAGTTAAACTAGCAGTTTCAAAACTTTTTTATTGTACATCTCTTTATTAATAAGAAAAAATAGCATGTATCCTATACAGCAGATATGTATCATGATGAGTAAAAAAAATACACACAATTTGAAGACAACTAGTCAGACTACCAAGACAATGATTAAATTTTAATTTTAGGAAATTAATATGTATTAACTTAGAAACTTATCAAATTAAGATCATACCAGTGATATCTGCCAGGCTAATTGCCTTGTCTGATTTTATTCCAAGCCCAGAGAGTTAACAACTCATCATAATATGATATAAATTATCCATATGCATTATATTAGAATAATTATATATCTTTCCTTGTAGGAATACTGGGCTTACATAAATTATTAAAAAATAATATATAACTTAACTTATATAATAAATAATTAATATATATCTAACATTGCCAACAATATAAGTTTTATTTAAATTAGGCATCTTTTGTATTGTATATTTTTATTCTGTTATATAATTATATAATTTAATGTTCAGATTCCATATTAGGGCATCAGTTGTCAAATTAACTAACTTGATGCAAATTTTAAAAATATTTCAATTTATCATCATCATTGATAACTATTTGGTATTTAAAATGAAAACATTAGAATTCAAATTTAGTAAAACATATTTAATCTATTTTGTTTGATCATTTGTATCACACAAATAAATATATAATTAGGTGATGTAGCATATACACTAATTATATACTTATAAAAGAATTCTATTCCAGTGACTATATTGGAAATTGATTATAACATAAATCAGAAATCCATAATAACTATCAATTGCTCATTACTATTTTTATTATGCCATAATACACATTCAAAATAAGTTTATAAACACAGAACTAAATGAACCAGACATTAAACAGATGCTGCAAGTATATCATACCATTGCATGTAGACTTGTAAATATGTGAATTTTCTTGACTAATTACAAAGATACTAATACCATCATGGTCACAAGTGGTTGTAAATTGAGGACTATTTCTTGTATATGATATTAATTTATGTGTACAGAAAGATTTATATGAATTTGTATGTCTTGAAATTTGTAAGATATCTCTTCATATAAAGGCTGACTGGATTTAATAATAAATTAACTCTTTATTCAAAAATCTAAACATCATCTAATACAGTTTTTTTAAATCTATATAAAAATACATAGAAATTTGTGAAAGATAACAAAGTAGCTGAAAATATTATTAATGATTATATAATAGTTATAAGAAATTTTTACATTTATTTGAAGTACCAAAGTGATTAATTCTATGTTTTAAGTATATATAATAATTGTACAGATGCAAAGTTTTTATTAGCTGCTAAGTTATTTGATGTACTAACTTTTCCTTTCAATAATCATAAAATATGAAATGCAGTATTACAATATCTACATTACTTTATAACTTTATAATCTATTACTTTAGATGTGTGCCATATATATTTAAATTTATTTATAAAAGTTTCACATTGATCATATAAACTTTTTATGTAATGCTTTAAAAAGAATTCAAAAGTAAAATAAAAAAATTGAAAATATTAAATATTAAGAAGAAGAAAAAATAGTATTTTAATGTAAAATATATTTTCAAATGGATTCTATAAACTAAGATATCCATATTTCTTAAAGATATAAAGTACAGGTAGTACTGAACTGCAGTAAAAGATTTATTTGTAAAAATTTATTTTAATATAGTTTGATTAAAATATATATTAATATATTATCAAATAATTAGAATAATTAAATTTTGAATTATTTAAAAATTAAAAATGACTACATAAATTATATAATTCATAATAATTTTTCAGGCTATATACAAGATGGTTGGTTCTGTTATGAAGATGCCTGAAGATGAATCCACACCAGAAAAGAGAACGGACAAAATCTTCCGGCAAATGGACAAAAATATGGATGGAAAACTTTCATTGGAGGAATTTATTGAGGGAGCTAAAAGCGACCCATCAATAGTTCGGCTGCTTCAGTGTGACCCTCAAGCTTCTCACTGACTACAGTGATCTTGACAGATGTTTCAGCTCTAAACTGTACATCTCTCAACTGTGCAGCCATAAGTGGGAATCACCCTGAAATAAGGAGGTAGAATCCCAGATCTCAAAAGCCTGCTGCAAAGAATTACAAAATGTAGTAAAAGAGCAACACCTAGTGCTTTATAATCATTTTGACTTCTGTCCAATGGTGAAAGGCTACCACACTATAAATTATAAAAAAAAGAGTGTGAATTTGCTATTTACCATTGCTAGCTAATGACCCATTTTGAAATTAAGAATTATGGGATGATTTATATTATTTTTCTCTTTGGATGTTTACTATTCATGTGTAAAATTTTACTACAATTTTTAACGTCTGTTTGTTGTTTTATTAGTTGAATGCCCAATATTTGACTGTTTTCTTTTTGTTTTTTGTTTTTTTTTTGTATGTATGAATAATGAGTACTGCTAAATTCTTGAAATTTGTGAATTGGATATATCTTCTGAGAAATTCTAGATCTCAACATTTGTCCAAAATGTCTTTTTCTCTTTCCAAAATCACCAACAGATTCCATTAATACTAATACTCAGCACTTTAAAGAATCTTTGGATGTCAGTGTTTAATAGAAAACTTAGCAGTTTGTAGATAACCTTATTCTTCCTATATTCCAGTACATATATGTAACTGAAAAATGAATCTTGTGAACATATGTTAACACTTAAAAACATGTTTTTCCTTCCTTTTGAAACAATACTGTGATCTCTTGACAAAGCTTATCTGTAGGCTGCTAAAGACATACAGGCATTTTGAATGACAGTGGATGGTCGCTTCAGAAATATTCAATTGTTCACCTCCGCAGACCAATGCTATTTTGGCACCAAACTTCACAATATTCCGGTGCCACAATTATCAAAATTGTACATCATATACTTTCAGTAAAATGATTACCTCAAAAGAATTAAAAATCTAAATTGTTTTATTGAAAATTGATATGTTAATGGTGGGAACACTACTCTCAGGGCTTGGTGTAGTTAAATAACTACACAGGCAGAGTGAAATAATTTTGAGATGAGAAATTGTATAGATAAAAATTAACAGTACTGAGAGTGCTCTAAGAATTTGTATGTTAATTTTATTTTTGCAATTATAGTGCATTAACAGGTTATGATTTGAACAAAATTTTTCTTGTTAGTATTAAATTGAATAAATGTTTGTGCATTCAAATTAATGACATTAATCTGTAACATAAAAAACAAGAAACTTATTTTTTTTAAGAATGGAATGGATATATGTGATGGTTTTTCTTCTTTTAATGGTTTCATCTCCAGCTTCCATTACAAATTAAAAAGTACAATGTAATAATGTTAAGTTCATTATTAATATTTTTAGTTTTATCATAATCTGTATGCAAATGGGAATTCCTTACAAGGAAAACTAATAAGCAATGGTTAATGATTTATTCCATCTTTTGACTGTATCATTTTTGCATATAACACTATAACCAACTTTAAGCAGGTATGAAATAAAGTTGTGTTAATCATAATTACATATACAATATATATATATAAAATTTCTTTTTAGGATAGTTTAAAATTTCATCCAACTCAATAAAATTATATTGATAAATATTTTGAATATTATGATTTGACTCACAATTTAATTTCGTAAAAATCCATTTAAATGTGAAATTTATAATAATTCATGATTAAATGAACAGTTCTGATAATTAGGAATTTTAAATTTCTAGATAAAAATGAAAATTTCAAATTCTTATATAAAGAAAAACTTAATTTACATTAAAAATACAATATTTAATGTTATGCTGTATATTCAATATAATTTTTTAATCTAGGATCAAAGACACCATGTATGAAAATAATCTGATTGAACAAGCACATCTATAAAGATAAATATATAAGAAAATATTAAGAATTAAACCCAGTCATTTGGTATAATTTCATATATTAAAAGTTCCAATGTTTAAAAGTAGATTTTTTTTTTTGAAATTCTAAATTAATCAGGTTGTTAATTTGTCAGATTATCAATTATAAATCATTTCAGTTATATGACCATGTGATTTAAAAAGTTGATGCAATAGATATAAGCATGTCATACGTCCGGGATTTTGTCGATCTGCTCTTATGTTCAAAGAGCTGATCGACATTTTAAGTCGATCAGCTCTTTGAACATATAGTTGAGTAATAACAAATACTCGCGTAGACCGCGGCTCTAAATGTTGTACATGCGCAATAAATTTTTAGTTTATTAACCGATTAATGTTGCCCAATAACCCATAAAATTTTAAAAAATTTAAGTTGAACCCTACAATGAGTAATAAAAATGTAAGTACGGACAAACTTGAATACAAATATTTAGCAAGGCAAAATTACAACGAAAATCGTGTGTGTATAAAATTTAACACAATTTTCATTAAATATAATCAGTTTTATGATCGAATTAAAAAAGACTATGCTACTGAAGAAAGCATTGTCCGTAGAGAAATACCAATAGTACGAAAATCGAAAGACGAAAACAGTTGACTGGGCTAATCATTACTGCTGATTATTCAAAACATGGATCCAGTCATAAGTGAAAGTTAACATTCCGTTATTTACAAATTGCTTTTTCAAATGATTACATAATTACATTGAGAAAATACTGCGTGATTTTTTTTTTTTTTTATCTCGATTGCTTTTTGACGTCTATAACGAAATTAAAAGAACGTGGATGTCCGACAAGTGTCCTGGATTAGGTCCAGAATTATGGCAAACCTAAATAGACATGACTTCAAAAACATTTATCGTAAAACTCGATTTTATCTGCTAGTCATGGTTTTCGTCAGAAATACAGATTAAAATCTGGCACGAAATTTTGGTTTTTCGTGGAATTATTTTCCCACTTCAATGAGGCAATTATTCATTGAAACAAACTTTTAAAATAATACTAATTTACAATTTCGCGATTAGAAAACTAATAACTTTTTAGGAGTCGTAAGATATTCAAAATATTGTTGATCTAGTGATGTAATTTGATATAAAACTACAAAAATTAATAACTATATATGAATTTAATTTGTAACATGCGAAAAACGAGAAATAATTCAAAATTTTAACCGAATTCAATGAAACTTCTTAACAGTTTATGCAAAGATTAAGCATTATCCGGTTTGACTTCAGATAATCGATTTACTATAATATGAAGTAATTCAAACCAAAATTGTTCGGATAATACACATGAAAATATCCAGTTTAAGTGTAATTAAATCTACAATTATTGTACACGACGATGATACTATATTTTAAAGTATGAAATAATATAAAAAGCAATATAGGAAAACTGTTTGTAAAAAATAACCGTCCGCACTAAAGCCAGCACCGAGTTTTAACTTCCATGATGATTGACTCTTCCTATATACTATATTGAATATATCCTCAAATAATTAGAAACGAATGATTAAGCGGTAGAAATATTTCAACATATCTAATGCACTAAAAGTAGATAATGTTATTTTTAGGCGGTATTAGTTCGGACAATCGACGTTCTACTGTAATTTTTATTTAAACGTCGAAAAAGTACATTCTTGTCATTTTTTAGCTTTAAATTTTCCATCGATTTATGTTTTTATAGGTAAAAAAAAAAATTTAAATATGCGCGAGTTGATTTTTATTAGTGACAATCGTTTACGGAAGTAATTATACTTCACCTATGTATTTAATGCGAATCTATAAGATGGTCACCATCCTATTAACTACAGTATATATTGACAAATATAAATATAGAAAAAATCTCGTTCAATTTTTGATGAATGCATAACTACGAAATAGTGATGTATACTATATAAGTGGAACATAGAAAATATAGTAAAGATGAGGATACAAGAAATATGATGAGATAGGTTTAAATTATCGTTTCTAAATTAATAGTAAAAACCTTAAAATTTAACTTAGCCAAATTTATTGAATTTTATAAGTCATTATTTTATTAAAATTTTAAAACGTGCAAACTGCATGATAATTTTTGGTGAATTTAATAATTCAAAATGTATTTAGGTTTGCTCGAATTTTGGAAAAATTATGGAGAGTACGAAGTCAAAAGTTTAATCCTAGGAAGGACGAAATGGGAATGTAGAAAAAGATCCGGCAAAAAGTAGGCCACTAGCGAGAAAGGATATTCTTTACTTATCTCTGCAGCGAGTCATAAAAGACGAATAAATTCTATGAGAGGAAACAGAGTCACGATTTTTTCTTTTAATATTTTTAAATGCTTCGGGGAGAACAGGTTTATCTTCGATAGCGTCACTTTTTCGCACCGTTATTTTCAAGGATAACTACTTTTTTCTTTTAAAATTTTAACAAAGGAACGATAAATTTCTTACGTGATACTATATTATTCTGAGCTATTTTTAGTTTAACAGGTTATAAATTACGTGTGAGTAAACCTGTAACTCATTTTAAAACGTTACGTAATCTGTTGTTAGTCAACTTATGAAAAGGAAACCATGGAAAAGAACTTTTTCTGAATGATCAAAAAATCAAAACTTTCCAGGGCAGTCTGAAATGGCCTGGCTATTTAATGGCAAATGACAGAAGTGGAGGAAAAGATGTCCTGTGATCGGCAGTCATAAACAGTTCTTTAATCATAAAAGAATAGTTCTATAAAAAATAAATGTTAAGTTTTAATCAGCTCGATATACAGGCATACCTCGCTTAGTGCGGCTTCACTCAGTGCTGACACCGCTATAGTACGGTTAGTAATTTGAGGAATAAATTTCAATTAGTACGGATTGATTCACTATTATGCGGTTTGGAAA
>WUQG02400548.1:0-17643 GCA_011317285.2 Androctonus mauritanicus | reverse complement strand
TATTTTATTGTGTTTTTTTTATCTAATAAAAACATACGTATTATTGTAATTTATGAATTTGTAAGCTTTTACTTGTGATGTGCCGAGGACTTATCGAAAAAATGTTGGTGTGCCTTAGAAGATAAAAGGTTGCGGAGCACTGTTGTAGACTATCAATAGATGATCTGCTCATTATTATTAGATAATGAATTTCTGCTTTGAATATATTTGAGGCAGAAGATTATCTAATAATAAGAAGCAATCTTACATCTATATCATATAAAGTCAAATGAAACTACGATTTCTTTTCGATACTACTTTAGACATCGTTATAAGAAGAAAATTTAATCTCTTTTTATACGATAATCATTAGTAACATCAATGATATTCTTCTCAAAGTTTAGTGAATATACTACCACGGGGTTTGTTGATAATGCTTTTACTATAATAATCACTGAAATCTTTTAAAAATAAATACATAGTACTGTCTTAAAGTAATCTATATTTTGAAATAAAATTAATATATATTACAATAATTGTATTATTTGGACTACAATATTATTGATATTTTACTTTAACAATCATTACAGAATAAAATAATTTCACATTTTTCATCTAAAATAAGACAAATTCAATTTATTTTTTTTTAATTCTATTTACAAATTTATATCCATCGAAGATTTCGAATAATTCTATTACTTATATCTTTTATAGTATTAAATTTCTGCACAGAAAAGTTAGAAAATTAAATTCAAAACTATATAATGTATAAGTTTCCCTTAGTTTATGAAAAAAAAAAAAGTGATTTAATCGGAAAACCTGATTTTTAGAATTATTGTAATCTCATGAATTATTTCATAAATTTTTTTCATATATTTAATATAAGTGAGAAATATTATATTGTGTAAAATTTCGGTGATATTTATATAAAATATAATCACAAAAATTTAAAAAAATATAGTATTTTAAATTGAAACTATTGTTGTATATTAATTATTATTTTTAAATATTTCTCAACAGTTTATGATATAGGTAAATATTATAATTTTATAAAGATTACTAATGGTAAGTTATTTACATGTTGAAAGCAAATATAAAATTCACAAATATTTTATCTAAATTTTAAACAGTAATTCACTTACCTCATATACAAAAAAAAAAAAAAAAAGAGTAAATTAAATATAAACATTTAATTTTGTATTTATATAGAAAAGAATCACTCTATTGCCATCTTGTGTACAAAATTGAAACTAACATTTATTATGTTATAATTTCCTGAAATTCTTCAAATTGAATTGAACTTCTTTTTTTTCAACTAATAATAGTGTTTTCTTATATGAAAAAAACAAATTGTTATTGAATGAATATTGGCACATATTGATTTTATTATTCATTTATTTTGCTTAGATTTCATAATCAGGTTAAAATACTGTTTTTCTATTGTTTTATGAAATATTTTTCAGTAAGCTAAAGTCAAATTATTACATAATATTTAAAAAAAAATTTTTAATTTAATAATAGAGAACAGCTATGCATTATTTTTCTGCGTAATTTTTATAACAGAAAGAGGTATAATAAAATTATAACTCAAGTGTATTTATTTTAAAATTTCATAATTTCTTATATGATATTTTATGAAATTTCTGTTTTATCATGAAGGAATATGAGTTTTTTTCTACTTTGATTGAATTATAATTACTTGAATTTATCAAAATATTTAATAAACGATTGAAATATGGACCAAGAAACTAGTATTTTTAAAAATTTATTTTATTAGTATTTTTACTGACTTTTTAATTAAATATTAATTTTTCAGTTCTATTCGTTCAAATCGTATTTTAAAATAAACTTCGTATTATGTTAAAATTTTTCTGCAATTCATATACTCTACAATATTTATTTTACCAAAAAATTTCTGAAAATAAAAGCGACAATATTAGATAATTTTTATAAATATTTACCATGACTAACGGGTGTATAATAAATGCAAATCTTTAAAAATAAATAGCATCACAGGTTTTAATAATTCTTAGTATAAAAAAAAAAATATATATATATATATAATAAAATTACTTGATGCAGAAAATTTGCATTAAGATATAAGAAATTCCTCTAATTTATATTTTTATTATAATTTATTATGCTCAAAAGAGTTTAATCTTATTTTAATTTTGCTAAAATTAATCTACTCTTTAAATATTTACAGTTGAATGCTTCATTTGTCTTCAATCTTTTATATAATTTATGATTTTAACAAATGAAATATAACAAAATCGTTTAGTATAAAAAAGAAAAATTATTAATAATTTATTATTGTGCACATATTTAATTAAAATAATTATTAATACTAATTACTCAAAATAAAAAAAATATATATATAAAATTTCAAAAATAATTATAAATAAAATAAAAAATATAATTTCCTATAATAATTTAAATCATTTTTTAATTATTGAAATAGTAATTTATATCCTAAATTGCACAAAGGTAAATATATCCTATAAATATATATATTATGTGATTTTTTTATATGAATTTCAAGATAAAATAGGAAAATTATCATTATTGTTTCTTATGCAAAAAGTTTAAATTCTATTTATAGTTTGTGGCAATAATCAGTGAAAGGTAAATCATCAAATAATGATTTGTGGTTATAATTTATTATACAATATATATTTTTTTAAATCCACAGAAATGGAACTAGATAATAGTAAATAAAAAATTATCAAATATAAATGGGAAAAAAATCTTTTAATTTTATTTAGAAAATCTACTGAAAAAGATAGGATAAAAACTAGATTTACAAGCAAAGAAATTTCCTTGCAAAATGCACACTCGTAATAACAAAACTATCGTGCTTTTAAGATCAAAGTTCATTGGAATCAATAGAACAA
The DNA here is from genome assembly GCA_011317285.2 of Androctonus mauritanicus. Taxonomy (NCBI): domain Eukaryota; kingdom Metazoa; phylum Arthropoda; class Arachnida; order Scorpiones; family Buthidae; genus Androctonus; species Androctonus mauritanicus. The sequence continues at coordinate 14,770 of WUQG02400548.1, read as the reverse complement.
GAAAGCCTTCAAAAAAATTAATCGCTACTTAATCTAATTGAAACAACGAATGCAGAATTTCAGCATTGATACTAATAAAAATGACAGCAAAAGAGTTTTTTTCTTTCTTAATAAAAATAAACGAGTCATTAAAATTCACTATCATTTAATATCCTACATTAAATATTTCGCCTTATGTTTTAAAATGTGAGCTCATGTTGATATTGTAACTAATTAGAAAATCTAATTGATACCAAAAGTTAAAAAAACAGTTAACGAGATAATTTCAATTAAAATACTGTAAATAAGTAAAAATTTTATCAGTAAAAAAAAGAATAATCAGCAGAATTATAAATAAAAGGTGATACCATAGACCCTACATTACGAAAAAATATATATATCTAATTATTATAGTACAAATATATTATATATGCAACTTAAAAACAAAACCCATATGTAAAAAAAAAAACATTAAAAGTGTTGCATTTCAAAATGATGTAAAACGATTCTTTCTTCTTTATCTCAAAATAAACAGCCCAGAATCATAAAATGCAGAATTTTCAATTGATATCTTAGATAATCCTGTATGTTGCAAGAATGAAGATAAACAATTATAATTTGGAGTAATGTTGAAAAAAATGAATGAAACTTGTAGTCAAGTTCTGTTAAAAAATGAAATTTGATTGTATCCTTTAGTTTTGAAATTAGTAAATCTGTTAGCTAAAAAAAAAATCAGAAAAATTTTGTTAACAAATTGCAAAACTTCCACAAATTTTGCAAATAGAAGAAATATAAAATCGTGCGAAAGTTGGATAAAATGTTATTATTTTAATTAAACTAATTTCTATTTTAAGATTATATTTGTTCTTTACATTATTAAGATTTATATATTCATGTAATGTCTGAAACAGACAAACCACAAGAAATTGTATAAATTATAATTAGAATAATATCATAATGTAAACTATGATGTGTATTAGAAATTCGATGCAATTTTTATAGCAATATAAAATAAATCTGAAAAATCGTTAATAAAAAGTAAAAAATAATAAAGTGCTGAGTGGTTATTTTAAGAGATCCATATATAAATTGAGGGAGTGGAGTACGACTCATTTTGAAGGAATTTTATACTGAGAATAAAGTCCGAATTAGGAGAATAAATTTAAAAAGTGATACCAATATTACTTAGCTTATTGCAAAGTAAAGAAATGGGAACAGAATCAAATGCGCGAGTAAAGTCTCTCAACGTTACAAAGAATCTGAGAAAGTTTTTTAATAAAATAAAATTTATGAAGGAATTAAAAACAAGGAAAATTGATCGGGATAACTGTTGTTATGGAAAGTTTAACTATTTCTAAAGGCAAAATAAATATAATCTGATTTTCTTTATTGGTAGTTCCATAAAAAATATGCAGCATAGTATTAAAAGTGATGCTATAATAAACAAAATTAAAAAAATATATAGTTTTTATAAAATCAACATGAGGTAATGAAGAAAAAAAAATATTTAATTTTTTTAATCTATAATTCTTAGAAGAATAATTTTCGTACAAACAATTTAAAGAAATATTTTATAACTTTTGCCCCCAAATAAACTTAAAAGTACCACAATAACATTAAATTAAATTAAAATTTAATACATTTTCTAATTATTACAATATTTATTTATTTATAAGATGATCTTAACGTTAAATAAATAATGCAGCATTTATAAGTGCAAAATTTGCTAACAGATGGCAGAACTTCCGCAAATTTTGCAATTGGAACAAATAAAATTGTGCAAAAATTAAATAAAATATTTATTGATTAATTTAAAACAATTCTGAAAACACAATTTTTATAATTAAAAATTTTAAGAGAAAACTGTTTCTTTTTTCCTTTACCTTTATTATTTTTATATTAAATCATCGAGTAATTATAATTTTAATTTTCAAAATAAAAAAAAAAATTATATTCTAATAAATTGTTTACGTTATTTGATTGTATCCTGTTAAACTCTAAGGTTACAATAATGCAAGATAATTCTCATATAATTGCTATGTTATATGAGAAGTCATATCAGCATCATGTCAACATCATTATTAAAATCTTGGCATTTACAGATATAAATGACGAATTCTATACAATATTACACGAATTTCAGAAAAATCAAGTAAAATAAGCCTGCGAAAATTCTAATGATTTATATATTTATTTAATATATTTTAGGTATTGATATTTTTCTGTTTAAATTGTTTAATCTTTGAATAAAATTCAGTCATGCAAAAATTTAAAAATACATAAATAAAAGAATGTAAATTTTCTAACTTTCGAAATATAAAAATTTTTCTTATACATTTTTTTAAATTGGTTTTTAAAGGGAGAAAAAAATGGAAATCATTCAACCAAAATAAGAAAAAAAAATTTTAATTTCCCATTAGACTGAAAGCATTTAATTATCTTAAAAATTTTATTTTAAAAAATCCGTAGTATTGACATTACAAAATAAGTTTTATGGTTGTTTTTTTTTTCATATACTGTATTTACATTAAAATTCCATTAAACTAGTGGATTATGGTTAGCAGTTAGTTTTCTATTATGTTTTAAAATGCAAACAGATTATTGACTTAAAGTTTTAACAAGAAACATTTCTTTGTCAGAAATCTATTTGATGAATGCGATTTTGATGAAGGCGAAAGTTATATACAATAAACTAAGCAACGAAGTCATTCAATGAGGTCGTAAGGTCATTCGTTTGCACGGTTGACTATCTGTTAAAGGACATGCGAAACAGTTGTTGACAGTTCTGTGTTGTTATGCAGTTTGCAGAAAGTAGTTATTGATTTACTATTCTCTGTAACAATATAAGATTACGTTCACACTATTAAATGGAACTATCTATTTCTCTTTTTTTTTTCCTATTTTTAAGCGAAATAATTATGTCAAAGGTCAATCAAGTTTAAAAAACCAGCGCTTTTTAAAAGAGAGCAAAGAAATCGATGCAAATTTTTTCCATCTTATGAATTCTTTCAAATAAAAAATTTCTTTAGCTATGCTATAAATTAATACGAGTTTTATATATTATAGATTATTTTAATACAGTTGGACATGTTAGAAATTTTTTTTTATATAATTTATTATTTTTAATTAAGTTTCTAATATTAAAAATATTATTTGGATTTACATTAATCTAATATTTGGTTTCGGAATAATTTAAAATATCAAATATTTGTATTTTGATTTCGCAATTCTAAAGTAAATATTATTTAATTTTAGAAATGTAAAAATTTATTTTTACTTTCCTTGATATTTTCAAAATTAAAAGAAATGTTTTTCTTATCTGTATCGTTCTCATTCTGTCAGATTTAACATTAAAATCTTTAAATAAGTTTCACCAGAATAATTCCCTTTTGCAAATTTTATATTAGTTTAAATACTTTCATTTAAATTAACTAGAAAATGAAAGAAATCTAAGTTTATTATATGAGATTTCTCTAAATTCATTTTGCTAAGTTAAGCAGTTTGACTAAACTTGAACGAATTTAACGGAGAGATAAAATTATATTACTGCAATCACATAGATTTTTAATTAATCTTCTGTAAAATTAAACTGTAAACATAATTTTGTTAGAATTTTTTTCAAGTTTAAGTTGTAATTATATATTTTTTCTGAACCTTTTTTTCGTTTTCATGATAATAAATATTAAATTAATCAATAAATAATTAAAACCATATTATTAGATGTTATTTCATCAGTTTATATGAAATTTCTTGTATCAAAATTATAAGGTGAATTGTTTCAGACATTACATATTTATAGAAAATTATAATTTGTTATATTTTTATATAATTAATTATTAAAAGTAATTAAAAATATATATTAAAATTTTAATCAATATAAAAGTCATCATTAGATAAATTATTCTGATGAAAATAGAATTCGGTGTTTATAAAAAAATTTCTTTATTTATTTAAAAAGAAAAGAAAAGGTATTAAAATAGTAAATCTGTCGCAAACACCTGAAACTAAAAACGGAAAATAGTTTATAGCATTCGTTTCCTTTAAAAGTATCTTTCACATTCTGCTGAAAAATAATGAGAAAAGAGTCAATAATTCTAGTCTGTTGCTACGTTTGTATAACGTATCATTTATTGTAACACCGAAAACTCTCAAGTGCATTGTACCGAATTATTTTCTATAATAAATTAAGATGGACAATAAATAAGGTGCAATAAGGAATGCTCAGCAATCCTCGGTGGCATTTATGAGTGAAAGAAAGTAAATAGTTTGTAGTTCGACCAATGTTTATCTTCGTTTGCAAGCTAGATAGTTTGAAATACTTATTTGTGTACATTCTTTTCTATTTATTACAGTAAATATTTCACTGAACTTTATTGTTTGAGATAATCTTCTTAGAGTGTACCTATTTCTAGTGACAGATTTTACGGCAAAGAATGAATGCAATAAGTAGAGTAATTTTTTTTTACCTATTATTATAAATGGAAACTCTTTGAAGTTTTTAATCAAAGCTAAATCAAGGATCAAGCTGTAGAATCAACAATATTTCAAACATTAAGCACTGATATTTTTATAAATAAAAGTAAAAAGTATTTAAAATAACCGTAATTTCTTTTAATGGAAAATTTAATTGGGAATTTAATTTTCTTTGATTAAATTAAGAGCTTATCGAAAATAATGAAATTTCGCTTCTGAACTCAATTTCCAATGATTGTTAAATTTCGCATAAATGGTTTAAATAATTATTGAATAATAAGTAATTAAAACGCTGTTATATTAAGTACAATATTACATAAATGTATTAAATTTAGAACTCGACAATAAATTTAATAAATAAACCTTCCACGTCTCTCTACATTGCAAACTTTTACTTTTTCTTTTTTTTTTAAATCTCGATAAACATTTGAGCAACATAAAAGCATTGTTTACAGTTTTGCATTATTGGTAAAATGTTTCATTCATCCCTGAAGAAAATACGAATTTTCTTTTGTATCAATTTTGTAAAAGTTCCTTTTGCATGTATCTCATTGTGAAAAAAACAAGTATCAGTTTTGTTTGTCTTCAAAGAAAAGAAGGAAAAAAACAAAGAATAAAAACTTGAAGTTGAAATGTAAAACATGCTTCTCGACTAGCTGTAGAAATATCTGTTGGTCAAACCACTTTGGATTCTTGATTCTCAGAACGTTTGTATTGCAAAGGGAGAGACATTTTTCTTCAACAGAGTTGAAAGATATTGTTTCAGACCCGTTATCACTGGACTGTAAGATTTCAAAATGTTTTCGTGCAGAAATTATTGACTCAAGAGAATGTATAGCAACTAAATGTGATTATTTTACAAAATATAAAAACAGTATTATTGCAATCTTCTGAATACGTACTCTTTGATTTCGAAATCTATAAAATTAAAATTTATACTAAAAAGTAGTGGTAAAAATATGATATAACAAATTAAATAATACAGAGGCATAACATTCAGAAGGGAATAATGTAAGCATCTCTAGAATTGTTATTCTTAGCAATTCTCATGAGCGCAGACATTATTTTCAACTACATTTTTTAATAATACATATATTGATCTATTTAACAAATTTATGTAGGTAGAAAAGAAGATAGAATGACAAATTCGGTGACTCGCATTTTTAATTTCACCTTAACTTAAAAAAAATAGTTGTTTATTATTCTGTATGATAAATTTTAATGAAATATCTTTTGAAATATCGCATTGAATATTGATAAATAACTTATGTGAAAATTTAATGCAATAGAGAATAACAAAATTTACATTTATTTTCTAGAGATTATATTAAAAAAATAATAATACAGAACAGTATTAACTTATGTAAGTTATCAAAACTTCTATAGTAACGATATCGATAATTGAAAAATGCTAAATTTAGTTTTAATTAAATCTTTATACAGTTTAATACACTGAATGTTGATTAGCAGGTATACAATAAATATTTCTCTTCAAATAAGCTAGTATTAATTTTATAATATATTATTTAAATTATATTATCAACATTATGATATTCAAAATTTTCAAGCAGTAGTCTTCGTGCCGTGCTAATTTATATAAGTTATATTAATTATCTTAATTTATAATTATTTCTAAGGCATAATTAATAATGGTTCACTTTCAAATAATTTTTATACGTGACTGCAGAGATGAATGAACTAGTTCTTTATGTATCTTTGTCACGAAATCTTTGAGGTGATCCAGGAAATTCAAGAATCACGTAACGATCATAGAAAAACTATAAAACGATATGTATATATCATTATAACGTATAAAAATTATAAAAAATATTGATTAGTGTCTTATTATTCATACTCATAATCATCAAATTTGATTTCATTTTTAAAGCGTCGTTAATGCGTAACGAATCTATAATTTATTCTTAAATATGGCTTCATAAATTTCATAATATTTACAAAACTTTTTAAATTTATATTTTAGCAATAAGAATTATTATAAGAAAAATTAATTATATTTATTCTATTAAATAATTTACGATATATAAATTTTTATAGAAATATGTGTATATATTTTCCTGTTTTGATTATAATATTTTATGAATAAAAACATCAGATTTTATTTACAAAGTTACATTTTAGGCTCTAAATCAAATTATTTTTTGAACAAAATAAATTAGCTTAAACCAAATTAAACTTTTTATTTTCAAGTTAAATTAATAATAATATCAAATACGAAATAAAATTTGTAAATGATTTATATCATCAAAAACAGTCATAAGTTGATAATTTTTATTATAAATCTGTTCTTCTTAAGAGGCCTTCAATATAGTATATTATTCAAAGGAAAATTATACTGTATTATGATATTTAAAACTATGATGATAAACTTATCAGTAAATCAATTTTTTTTAATGAAAATTTTATGTTATTATTTTTTCCTTAAGTATGGTTATTGTTTGATGGAAACGATATGTATGTCTAAGAATGATCACAAAAATCTCCAAATAATTTTATTAGATAAATTTGATGGAGTACTGGTTGAGTCCATTATAAACTTAAATCTGCATAATATATGATTTTTTAAAATAATATAATTGAATAATAAATTATAATATAATAAAAGCAATCTAGAGCTTAAATTCAAATTTTTTTTTTTTTAGAATTTAAGCTCTAGATTAAAACACGCTATAACAAGGTTATTGAATCGATATTTTGGTATTTTTTATTGATTCAAGATGTTACAGAACAAGAAAGTAATTGTAGAAAAAACTTAGAAAAATTCAGATAATATATTTTGTTTCTTATAAGTTAGTTGTAAAGGTCATCATACAAATATCATTAAAAATTTTATATTTTTATTAATTAATCGCATAAATACAGTCTAATGTAAATTACTTAGTTTTTCAATGTGATGATTTTAACATTAGAATAAAACTTTAATATAAAAATTTGTATGCAATTATTATATGTATTTAAATATTTCGAATATATAGTACATCATAGTAATGTACAGGAATATTTATAAGGGACGAGTGGCAACACTGTCGACGTGCCATGCAGGAGAACCCGGGTTCGCGTCCCGGGTCTGGTAACTCCTGAAAAGTTTTTTCGGGGTGCTGGGCCCCGTCCTTCACTATCCGGCCCCTCTCCACGGGTGTGGGCGTAGCCCGTGGTTGGAACCCTGTCCCTTAGTAATCTCTCTGATTGGAAAGGGGCAAAAAAATATGCAAAAAAAAAAAAAATATATTTATAAGAAACAGATATTGTTTAACCTCAAGAAACAATATATTTATAATATTAAATATATTGTTTCTTGAGGTTAAACAATATATTTAATATTATACAATCAAAATTTACATAATTATTGAATTCGGTGGTATACAGTATTTCAATATGAGTGATTTGAAATCTGTGATATGCAATTAAATTTACACAGATCTAATCAATATTTATTAGAGAAAGTATATTTGATCAATCCGATGGTCATATCACACAATAACCATTCTTTTTTTGCACCATTCTTTTTTTTTTAGAAATTATGTTGAATTTTATAAAATATAGAATACTTTTTATGAATTTGGAAAGATAAATTTATACATGTGATTATATTTAACAATAATCGATTTTCTCATTGTGTTAAAAATCAGATATTGAATAATTTTTATTAATCGTTTAATCGTTTTTATTATTATATTAAAAATATGATAATTGAAGTAGACTATTAAATAACGATAAAAAAAAAATATCACTATTTATAATATTCTCTCTAAGACTAGAAATTTCACGCATTGTGAATCTATAGAAATTTTCTGATTCAAATTGTTATCATATTGCAATCTTCTTTCGCTTCACAATTTTATTACATGTATTATTATCTATTCATGCGTGCTTTGAATAAATTTATCACATACAACACTGTTAGTAATTTATCACAGTTGGAAGAAAGTTCTAATAAATTTTCACACCATCTGGTGTGTCGAGTTTAGATATTTCCATAAATTAGTTAAGTTTATAGATTATGATTGTATTCAATCATAATTGATCTGAAAATGTATTAATTTTAATTGAAATTTGTTATTTTTCACATAACTGTTAGTTTATATGATACCATTCCAATAATCAGCCTTGTATAACGTGATTTAATCTTTTAATTGATGTACAATTTATTATTGGTAATGGGATGACATTTATACAGAATTCGAACCCATATGTTTCTGTCAACTCACAGTAGCTTACTGTTGCATTAAACCATTGCCTGATAAAGTATAATAACAATATAGACAATTTACCTCAAATATTCAATAGTCATAATTAATTTATGCATTGTATTATATATTTCACATTTAACTAAATTGTTATCTTTTATCTTACTGATCTAATGTAATAATTAGAAATTTATATTGTAAGAAAATTCTCTCATTCATATCAGAAAAACAAATGGAAAATTTAAATTAATATTTTAACAATATATTTAATTATATCAAATACTTTTTTATATAATAAAAATAATTGTTTATAGAGAAGCAATTTAAAAATTTTATTTTGGAATTCGATATTCTTCTACAAACAAATTGAAATCATATGAAAGGAAAAGAAATTTTTCTCATAAATTCTATCACTCTCAATACAGCAAGAATGATTCTCACAATGCTATTGGCAAAGTTAATGGATTGGAAGATTCTATATTTGGTGAGGCATTATCCAGTCGTGCGATTCACATAGTCCACAGGCCAGTACTTTCAATGATTTACTATATTTATTTTATTTTTTATTGTAAGATTGCAACGTAAAGCTTTATGTTAATATGATTCATAATTATCATCATCTATGTTTTATCTCGATCGTCGACAATATCGTCATTTCATAATCCCTTTCTAATTACTATCGATTTATATTCTTAGTGTAAGAACTTATTAATATAAGATCTATCGAAAATTGTGAATGTAAATTGTAGAATATTTTCATCCATTATATAATTATAATAAATGAATTTTATCATGAAAAAAATCTATTTGTGTTTATAATTTTATCTTTAATAATTTTCCTTAACATTATTATTGAATTATTGATATCTAAAATAAAATTTTATTAATAGTAAAGTAGGACTACTAATAGTTTCATTGATAAAAATTAAGTGAATAAAATAACATAAAATAATTCTTATATGACTGATTGAATAGATAATGATTAAGTATCTATTAAATATATAAAAAAATATATAAAAATTTAATGAGAAGAGGTTTTACTTCAAAAAAATTTGTCAAATACAATTTAATCTATACAGAATAAACAATAGAACTAAACAATAGTAAAAATAGCAAAAATTTTATTAATATTTTATTTTTTGTTCGAATATTATAGTAAAAATATTCGAACAAAATAAATTATAATTAAAAATATCGAGCTAAATAATAAGATAGAATTGAAAAAAGAAATACTTGTAACAGCCAGAAAAATTAGAAAATTAAAAAAAAGATTATAATCTGAAAATGCATGTATTTGTGGGAAGAAAATTATCTTAGATTGCATATTAAATAGGTTTGATAATTCTTAATATTTAACAAATAAATATTGTTAATTAAAAATAACATAATTCAATAAAATTAGCTGCAAATAAATCTATTTTGAAATTTCAGCTATAAATTACAACCTATATATAAAATTAAAACAATAATACAAAGTTTAGATGATTCAATTTATCCGCTGTAATACGAAGTTATAAATATTTGTGGTCAATCATGCTTCATAAAGTTTTATATAAGCTACATTACACAATTATATAAAGCTTTTAATATAGCCTATGTACTGCAATTCGTTTTTTAAGCTAGTTTGTTTATTTGTATTTGCTGCATCGAGTTTTAAAAAGTTAAAGAAAAACTTTTGACAAATACATAAAATTCACTACAGAATTTTTTATTGCATTATATTTTCGTAAAATTTTTTGCGAAGTTTATTCTTTATAGAAGCATTCCAGGAATAATTTTGCTTATTTTCGTGACCATTGATAATTTAAAATATCGAAAAAAATTCACGATGTATTAATAATAAACATAAGAAACCCTATTTAGATTTAAAATTAATAAAGTAATAGATTAAAATTGAAGGGCAAGGACAAATAGTAATTTATTTTATATTTTTATTCGAATTAATTTAGCGTTAATATGTTTATGAATTTTTTTTAGCAATTTTACCTTCAAATTTTTATAATTTTCTATAGGAGAAATCAAAAGTTTATTAAGAGAGAGTATAACAGGTAATTATGTTATTAAAAAAGTTAGAAAATATATAAAAAAGATACTACATTATATAAATTTAAAAATAAAGAAAGGAAGGAATTATAACAGGTGAAGACGGCGAAAGAATTAAAATATAATAACGGAAAACACTGCTGTATAAACTGAAAATTGAAGAATATTTTCTGTCTAAAGTGCTAAGCTTTCAGTGACATTTTAGAATACAAGGATGAAAATGACTTTGTATCAGTTTTTAAAAGTAGCTATGTATGTTGAATAAAAATGTATATTATACAGTGTAGTGTTTCATCGATACATCACTTTGTAGCTTTCTGTATAGAATATCAACATTCTATGAAAGTTATTTATGGATATTAGTATGTTATACTTTCAGATTTCATATGGAATTATGATTATTATTATAATTCTGGAATGTACACGAGAACAAAGACTTTCTTTCGAATACAATAAATTTTAACATAACTAAGAAATATGGAAGAATAACAGCTAACTTTCTATAATAATTTTGTGTGACAAAATTATTATAGAAAGACAATTAAGGGAATATGTTGAGATGTAGGATCTTTATTCACTTGATTGAATCTTCAAATTCGATTTCGGTAATGTCTTGTTTATATTTCTCTTATATTAATGAAATTATAATTCAAAATATTAAAAAAATAAGAATATAATAATCATATTATCCGTTAAATTAAATAATTGAAAAATAAAAAATAAATAATCTCCATAAATGTGATAAAAATCTAATGTATTTATAAATTCTTACATCAGTAATTATGATAATCTTTTAAAAATGTTTTTCCTCTAATGTTTTTATTATTATTATGATGCAAATTGAAAAACTGCAGATAAAAGAAACTATTGACTAAAATAATTTTAAAAAATAAAATTTTATTAACCATTAGCTAATATCAACGATAATATGCATTTTCTTTATTAATGAAAATATATATTTCCATTACTTGTCGTGATTTTATATAATTACTGTATATCTAACGTTCTCTGATAAGCTTGTGATCACTTTCTAAAACGATGTGCTGTATGTGCTGTATACTATAGAATATATATTATTCTTAGTTCTAGAAAGAGGATGAGTTTGCCCTATAAAACTCTGCACGAAAAATATAGAACGGTAGCTCAATTAAAGCATGTCACGATTAGTCATTTATTTGAAAAAATCAGGAATCTTGAAAAATGAGGCATTGACGTGGGAACTGGGATTTATCTTGGATCTTCCATATAAAAACTATTGTTATTGGACATAATCTTTTGGCCAACAGTCTTTAGATTGTTAAAAATAAAATTATAACGGATCTTATTTGTACCTAAAATGAAACTAATCAGCAACTTATAAAGCACTAATTCTATTAGAAATAAAGGCGTAAAGTATTTTCGGATCTAAGCCCCGCATCAATTGTTACAGAAGGTATATCAGAAAATTACTGCAAGGTTTTATAAAGTGGTCACAAGCTTATCAGAGAACGTTTGCAATAGAACCTATGAAGAACAATAGCTTTCCACCTAACGTATCCAGAATGAAATCCCAAGTCCCATTACTCACTTTAGCAGGCCCAGCCTATTGATCTCCATTCTTCAGCTCTCAATCTTTCATAGCAATTCTACCAACAAGGACTATTTATCTGGAAACCTTCTCATATTAATTGTAAAAATTCGAGTATTGCGGTTTTAAAACATCATAAAACTGAAATTTAAAAAAAAAAAACTATTTGAGAAGAACTATATAACAGAAAAATTTGCTTGTTTCTTGTCACTATTTCTAAAATTTAAAAAAAAAATCATATTTTTTTAATATTTAGATTAAGAATTGTTAACTTTATTATACGATTTTATTCTCAAAATTCGACAATTTTTTTTTGTTTTTAAATCGAATATTTCAAAAGAAATGATATGAAATTTGATTTGAATAAATTTGATATGAGATTAAATTTAATAAATTTGTGATATTACATGTAAGCCTATATACCGGGTGGCCATAAAATAACGTGAGGTGTTCAGAGCCCTCTAGCGCATCATATATTGAACGAAACGTAACAAAATTCGGTGAATGTAAACAGTGGACACATGCGGTTTCGATTTTGAAAGAAAATAAATTTAATATAAAAAATCACCAACAGAGGGATTGTGGCGCTGCAGAAGTATAGAATGTGCGATTAAGGAATGTGTAATCGCCAAATGAGATAGCACACATCAAGTTTCTGAACAATGCATGCCAGTGACAGGATGGTCGACTGGTAACGCTGTCGGTATGCACGTAGGAAAACCCGGGGTTCGGATCTCGGGTCTTTTAACTCCTGAATAGTTTTTTGGGGTGCTGGACCTGCCCCTCTCCACGGCTGTGAGTGCAGCCGGTGGTTGGAACTGACTCGCCCCTTAGTAATCTCCCTGATTGGAAAGGGACGTAAAATATGAAGAAATAAGAACGATACATGCCAACATTTATTGTTAATTACACATAAGGTTCAATATAAACTCCATTCAGATGTTGCAAGAATTATATGAGGAGCACGACATCTTCCACGCCGATATGTTGCTGTGCAGTCGTGGAAGATATTTTTTTATTATGTTTTACGCATATCTCAAGAGCTTCTATTTGTAAAAAAGTATTATTTTTTCCATGTATAAAATTATTTGTTACTCTAATCCCAAACCGAATAATCTAAATATTTAATTTTCCTATCAATTTCAACATTTAACTTTTTTAAAAAGGTCATTTAAATTGTTTTTAAAAAGATCGGATGATTATGAAGTTAACTGCTTGTGAAATTATATTATTTTTACTTGCTCAACAAAAATAAAGAAATATTTAAATTATAGAAATGTGAAAAAATATATTCATAAAATATTACTATAATGCATTTATTTTTCATACTAATTCTTAGCTAATTTTTAGTTTTTTTTTTTTTTTTCCTGCTTTAAATGATTGCAAAATTTTTACATTTTAATCATTATCTAAGTATACTTTATATTCCATCTAGAGAAAATTTGTTTAAAAGTTTATTTAGAATAATAATGTGTAGTCATTATGTTCAATGCCAACTCGTGCAATTGCTTACTTTCATAAATATTTATTAAATATTAAATTAGAGTAAAAATAAAAATTTTTAGCAAGCGATCTTAACAAAATATTTATAATTATTAAACAAAAGCATTTAAATGAATACAGTATAATAACGTTTGTCAAAAATTATAAATTGATTTTCTTAGAATTTTTTTATATTTAGATCATTGTCGTAGTCAAAACATTCATTCAACGTATTTGCTGAATTCAAAATCACAGATTTCTTTTAAATATTGAGAAGATTTGAGACATTTTAACATTTATATTCTAGCCATAAAAAATATGTTGTGAATAAATTTAAAAACAGATGTTCTAAAATTATATTTAATTTTTTTATAGCTGTATGATCTATTTAAATTCTATAATTCTGCTCTTAATTAGACGATAGATGGAATTATTCTGATGATACTACAATTTTAAAAAATATTTAAAGAAATCAGACTTACTCAAAATCTCAGCAAGATTTACACACACAAACTTTTATAAAGTTATCATTAATCACTAGTATCATTTTAGGAAAATGATACTTGTGTAAACATTAATTAGGCAAATTAAATTAAACATTATGGAATATAATTAATTTTAGAAATGACAATTTTCTCCATAAGAAGAATACGCTTGACCCCAAAGAAATAAATTTTCGTTAATAAAATGTCAATATTTCTACATATTTAAGTAATTATGAAACAAAAAATATTGAAGAAAAATCATGATGCTTTAAAATTCAGCAATGATACCGAAAATTATATAAGTTTATATAATAAAATCAGATAAAAATGAAATAAAAAATAATTTATATTTTTATAATTTAAAATTTTTAAAATTATTTTACTTTAAAAAATAAAATAGAAAAGTATATACAATATATTCGTTTATTATTTATTTATTAATATATTATGAAAGTTTTATATACAACATAAAACATAACATATTATGAGCCCTCTCGTGAGCGTACTGTACACTCCTTATATACACTTCTTTGAAC
>WUQG02400537.1:0-17645 GCA_011317285.2 Androctonus mauritanicus | reverse complement strand
AAAATGTGAACGGTGACCGCTAGAGGCCGATGTTCGCAGACCTATGGGAGAGTGGGAAGTGTGATCATTTCAGGCAAGGACATTGCAGGAGAAGAATGAGTTAGTAAACTGATTCATCCTTCTCCTGCAACATCCTTGTCTGAAATGATCACGCTTCCCATTCTCCCATAAGCCTGTCAACATCACTCTCTAGCAGTTGCCGTTCACATTTTCAAACACAAGTTCCTATGTAAATCTTGTTTGTCATGGTATGACAGACCAACATGTTACGTTTGGCAACAACCTTTTGAGACACCCTGTATATATTTTCGAATGTATATGAATTGGAAAAGAAAGAAGGATATGTTCTGACTTGTTTTTATATTAAATCTTTACATTCATTTTATAGAAATCTGCCCACTGCTATGGTAGTTTAACTGGTAAGATGTTGGATCTATCCCAAACTTCCTGATTTGATTCTGAGCAATAGCATTTTTAATTTCAGGAAAATTAGTTAAACGTTATAGTCTAATCATTAATTACTAAATGGCTTTACATTAGCCCAAATTTAAAATAATTATTAAAATTACAATTTAATTCCAAATTATTACACTATGAGTCAATTTGGCTTTGAATCCCACTGATTTATGTATATGTTTTAATCAGTAATAATATCATTATTAGTAGATCAAATACAGAAATTGTTACAATTATGCAGATAAAACAAAATAGCAATCATTCCGGTGAAAATGCTGCTGTTATTGCATTGAGAAAAACTTTCCATTTTTTAATATAGTATTTATTTCAGGTGATTAAATATAATTGTGATTTCTTCTTTTTAAATGTTGATGTTTTTAATCACATTATATTCAGATTAATGCAATATTTCTATTTTAAACTTAAAAAAACTAAAATTCATTAATTATATAATACTTTCCTATTTTTTGAAATATCACCAATAGAACAGAAAAGAAGGTAATATACACAAGTAAATACAATACAGAATGTCTTTGATATGTGAGATGATGCATTTAAAATTTTTGGTCATAATTTGAATTATCATAATATGATTTTGAAATTGATTTTTGATGAAATACTATAAATAGATGTTATGTTACTCAGTCATCAAAACTCAAAATATTTAACAAATTTTTAAATAGAAATATAATGCAATAATTGGGATAAATAATTTAATTTTTACAGTGAGGAAATCTATATTTCATCAACACTATTTATATATATTACATAATATATATGTTATTATTTATGTAATGTTGTTATTGTTATATATATGTATATTAATATAAAAATAATGAAAATAAATATATATAGTTTAGTTCATAAATGAAAGTTTGTAGCAATTAGTAAAAATAAATGAATAAATAAACAATTTTTGTTAATCCTGAAAGTATTGAAGTGTAAATTTGAATTTAATTTAGATTCTTTAGGTAACAAATTCTTGCTAATACCACACAATCCATCCAACATTATTTTTGAATTGAAATGAAATAATTTCCCAAAGAAATGTGTTGGCTGTTGTTATTGCAAAACAGTCAGTGCAGTCTTAAGAGTGAATTTTTATTATAAATAATTGTTATCATATGTTCAAATTGTCATAAGTTGGGGTCTGTAATTGCATCCCAAATGCAGATATTTGTAATTAAAGGTTAAACAAATGCAAATTAAATAATATAATATATCAAATTTGAAGATTATTGTATCTTCTGATTATTTAAGATTATTTATTGTATCTTCTGATTATTTACCATTAATTTAAGATCATTTAAAAAATGCAATTAATTAATTGTTTTCATGATGATGTAAATTCTCTGAAAGATTTAGTATATATGATTTGAAAAATTCTAAATCTCAAATAATTTTAATTAAGAATATTCATCAATTGTATTTTAATAAAATTTATAACAGGATTGTATAAAAAGTCATTTATATAATTATGATAAAAAATTTTTTATAATCATATTTAATTTATTTTAGGAAGAAGCACCAAGTGTTATAAATTGGCAGGATTATGAAGGTAGAAGTGCTTTGCATGTTGCAATAGCTTTAGGATCAACTGATATAGTAGATTTATTGGTAAATTTATTTTTTGATAAAATAATTTTATATAGAATTAACAAACAATTTTATATGTATCTTATAAACTGTTTCAAGTTTAAAAATAATTGAAAATTTAATCCATTAAATAATTATTTAGAGAAAAAATTCACTGCTATTTTTAAATTTATTATTAGCATTGCATCAATTATAATAAAGAATTTATGTTACTGTAATTATTAAATTCACATATTATAATTCTAAATTTATGCAAAAAGATTTAAGTAATGAAAGTTATTTTGGTTATTTAATAGATCTTTACCATTTATATTTGTTTTATTTCCAGTTATGATTTTTTTTATTAAGTACAAACCTTTTTTATTTAATCTGAATTTATTTAATACAAAATATTCTTTTTGATTTTTTTCTTTAAGTGAAAAAAATGAATAAAAATATATATATATATATTTTCTGAGTTGTTTTATATAATTCCTTTCAACAATATTATTAATTGACAAAAAATAAAGAGAATTGAATTTAATTCTCCCCCAATTGTGGAAGTTATATACCTGCAAGACACTGTGAATGATGAAATTAACTTTCTATGAGAAATGTAGGGTTAGGGAAATTGGTAAGAAAGTCAAACATTTGCAGTACTTTTTATTACACATGATACTCTTTAAATGCAAAAACAACACTTAAATAAAGAATAATTCATAGAAAATGATTTACATATATTAAAATTAAAATAATTTGGTTGAAACGTATGTCTAGGCATTTGTGCTGGTAGACAGGTAAGGCTGTTATCAGGTGATTGCTTTAAGTAGCTCAGAAGAGAGATATCTACTTCATTTTCTTCTGAAATTCTTTTTTGTAATTATTATATGGAGTTAAAAAATCTTCCAAACTCATTTTAATTTTATACTATACTCCATGTTGGGATTGATTTTAAAGAAAAATTTTGCAAGATTATTCATCATTAGCAGTCCTTTATTTAGGTTAGAAGGAGTCATTTTCCTCTTTTTATCTTTGTCCTTTTCATCTTCATCCTTTTCCTCAGTAGATCTGATTAGTTTTTCCAATTCCTCTTCAGTCAACTCTTTGTTGTGTGGCTGCAGCAGTTTCTCTATTTTATCATCCTTTATGTCTGCCAAATCTTTACTGTCCAGATATTTTGCAACATCCATTATCTTCAATTATTTTTTTAATTGTTCCGAATAAGTTATTGCAGCATTATGGTCAGCTGAGACTGTTTCTTCAACTATCTTTATGTAATGAAGGTATTAATGATGGTGGAAACTTGCAAACTATTCCTTATTATCTTTAAATTTAATCAGACCAGAACTTTGCCTCAGTTGTTCATATATTCTCGGCATTATTTTATGTATCACTGAACTATTTATAACAGTAATATCATGAATAAATTCTGTGATTGATCAATGCAATTGACAAAAGGTTAGTGTCTCTGACCAATGGTTTGATATACAAAAAATATACTTTTTGTCTGATTCTAGAATTTTTGTGTTCATTAAGTTTATTATGATAAATTGGAGAAAAATAATAAAGATTGGTAGTGAGTGATCCATAAATTTCGGATATTTCTGACTTATCATTGCTCTAAGTTATGACAGCAGGCTTTGAACTGATCTCCACTGTAAGTCAAAGACTATTTATATATACTGATCACAAAGAGTAGAGATTGGTATGAAATTCTATTCTTATGAACAAGATTATAAAATTAAATGGCCTAATTTAAAATTTGCCAAGTAGATTAATAGTCCCCAAATATTTTTAATTATGCACTTCTTTTCTCAATAAAAAATAATGACATGCATTCTATTTATTAGATATATACAGAGTGATCCATAAGTCAATGACACTAATGAACAGATGCATGCTATTGCCAAAAATAAATATAAAATATTTTATGAACATAAATCTGAAAAGATTTTATTACCAAGCTATGCTACAAAATTATAAATCATAAAAATGTAATATTATGGAAGTTGTTTGAAATACAGATATTCCTTACTTAATGATCTACCAGTTTAATGACTGCTTGAGCTTGCATCCAAACTTATGATAATTTTTTTTAATGAAAAATTTAGTTTTCGTCCATATGTGTTGCTTATGACTTCTATTGCACGTAATTTCCTGCATTCATAGTTCCAAAAATCTGAAGAAAAATACTTTGTGCATAATTAGGATATAAATTTTTAAGTTGAAATTTGTTTTCAGTATTTTCTAAATATATAGGAATAAGTTACTTGCTTACTAACCAATTTGTTTTATGACTAAGTCATGAGAATGGAACACTGTCATTAAGTGCGAAGTATCTATATTGGGTATTTTCTTAAATGAAAGCTTCTGCTCATTGGTGTAGAGATCCTCATACATATCTAAAGATTCTTAGTGTGGATCTAATAACATAAGAACTTGTAATTCATCTCAATAGTTCTGTGATATTTGGAACCTCTGTTTCATAGATCAGAGATTTTAAATGTCTCCACCAAAAATAATTCAATGAGTTAAGGAAAGAAAGAAGTTTTTTTTCTTTAATATTCAATTTGGTACAACATGTCTTTGGAAAAACAACAGAAGCCTGTTTCTAAAAATTGCTTCCCACATCAACCATTCCTGCATAAACCATTTTTGCATGATAACTCCATAATAAAGTCTTTTGAAACTTATGTTCATAAGACATTTTATGCTTATTTTTTATCATGGATCACAAATGAGCTGGCATCAATGTGCCTGCTCATTTGTGCCATTGACTTATAGATCATCCTATATCACAATAGGCAAAAGCAGCATAAAAAAATTTTTATGCATGCTTTCACCACATTTTTGGAATCCCTAAATTAAATGATACAACAGAGCTTAGAATGGGTCAAAGTGGTATTCATATAGAATGTAATTTATATAATTGCAAAAATAGATTTTAAATTTGTGATTTCAATAATTAATTTTTTAATTGATAGATGAACTAGATTTATTCAAAACAATGAATCATATAGCAAATAAAAGATTTATTTGTATTCTCAAAATAAATTGCCTTTAATTACATTCTGTTAAAGTTTGTCTTGTTTTAAAATCATAAAAATTTATTAATGAATTTTAACATATTTTATTATTTAGACATCAACAGAAAAATGTAATTTGAATTGTCCTGATAATATGTTTTGTACTCCATTGCATTGGGCAGCCTTTCTTGGTATGTTTTTCACTTTATACTAAATTATAGAATTTTAATTTATATTTAGAAATATTTTATTATTTGTATGCATTTTCGTATTTATCTAACTAGGTTTACAAAAATATATAAAATAAATATATAGCATTCAGTAAAGAGAGAGAGAATCTTAAACTGACATTTTGAAAAATTTGAAAATCTTTTAAAACATAATTTGTTTAAAAAACTGATATTCCTTCTATGCAGTTTTGCTATAAAATGTTAAATATTGTGAATGAAGTTAAGAAACAAAGTAGAGTGTTTAAAGATAAAATAGTTGCTGGTTTAAAACGAGAGTAATAACATTTTCATTTTTAATTTATATCTATATAATTTACATACATAAATAATTTTTATTTTACATGTATGTACTTTTTCATTTAAAAATCTAAAAGGGATAGGATGATACAGACTATTGTTCAGCGTCAGTATGGGCATGTCCCTACATCTTCCATTTTTTATCTGTCCTTTAATAGAGTCCTAGAGAGTTTTTTTTTCTTTTATTTTATTATAATGCCTATCACTAGATGGCACTAAATATTGAAATAAGGGGTAATAAACATCATCTCTGAATTATTATTACAGGTTTTAAAGAATAAAATATTTATTTAAAACAGTTAATATTGATTATGGTACAGAGTATTGTTCAACATCAATATGTGCATGTCCTAACACTTTTTCATTGGAGATTTTATTTTAAAGGAAATTTAATGTTGATTTTATAAATAAATAGAACCTATTCCATATATAGTACATGAATGATTATGATTGTGATATACTCTGTATCTTAAACAAAATTTATACATAACTAATAATTAAATAACACTTAAAAACATACAAAGAAATGATATCTAAAATAAACTTCATTTTATTATTCAAGCCTGTTCTATCCACAATATTTGAAACATGATATCATTATTATACGATTCAACTGAACATTATATAATAATAACTAAATAATATTTAAAATTAATACAAGTATTTCTTGTTTTATATATATCTGGCTTCCTTATAATTCTTATTTTCCAATTATGGAAATACTTTATATAAAATATTTTCCATAATCATTATTTTCCATATGTAGAGCATAAATATCTGCTGTATTATATGCTTTTACATAGGTGTTAAATGTGAACATGTTAATTCACAATATTTAAAATTCATTTACTTAATTTATTTATGTTTTGTATTATTTGCTGATAGTAAATATCATATTAATAATATATCATTCCATATAATATTGTCTCTCTCAATCTCTCTCTGTCGGAAAAATATAGCACCATAACATTGTGTGTAAATACAATCATCATAATCCACATAGCTCTCAGAATTTTTGATTCAGAATTTTTATTACAATATTTTTTGACTTACATATAATTTAGATTAAATAAAAAATTTAGTCTCAATTATTTGCATAAACCATGGAAATACTTGTTTACAAAAATTGTTTTTTGCAATTTTAAATAAATTTTTTTGTTTATATTGATTGATGGATATCTTATTACAACATGACTGCACCTATGTTTCATATGATAGTCACTGCCATGTTGGTGCTGCCATCAAGAACATAAATTATTTGCCAGTAACAAGCATTGTCAGAGCATGATGTCATTTATAGATTGATTATAGCTCAATGAGATGATCAGTTAAAACAACTATTTTTTTATGATTTAAATGAGATTTACTGAAGATGTCTGCTATTATTAAAAATAGTTTAAATTCTCATTTCAAGTTATGCTGAGATACAGTATATTGGAATGTTTTTGTATAGTAAATAAATATCATAGAAATCTAAACAACAAAATTAATTTCAAAGAAGACTAAAAATGTACATAGAATATAAAATTTCTTTAGTTAACAAGATAGCCAATATTAAAATCAGAAAATATTAATTGAAAAAATAATTATCTTGAAAATAATCAAAATAAAATAAAATTTATCTGGAAAAATGAATATTATGTTGAAAAAATAT
Source organism: Androctonus mauritanicus (assembly GCA_011317285.2). NCBI lineage: Eukaryota > Metazoa > Arthropoda > Arachnida > Scorpiones > Buthidae > Androctonus > Androctonus mauritanicus. Next base: position 10,407 of record WUQG02400537.1, on the reverse strand, counting down.
TTGCCTAAAACATCATTGTAAGAGAATGAACACACAGGAAGACAAATCTTCTGTTGAAACAAATACAATATTTGTCTTAAAATAATTTGAGGGACACTGAATTATTTTAAGATAAATTTTTGCTGAAATAAATAATTTCCTTAAAAATTAATCATGAGAGACTAAATGAATAAATCATGTAGAAGAATATCTATTGAAAAGTATTTGCCTTAATAATAATAACAGAATGAAACTAATAGATGAAGATAAATCTTTATTGAAAAAATATTTTTCACAAATAGGCAGCAGTGCTGGATATTTTAGCTAGGACAGGCAGTTCTTCCTTTATTTGCTAACTCATTCCTGGAGTGAGCTTGTTAAGTAAGAACTCATAAACTAAAAATCAGTTTCCCATAAACATTAAAACCAGAAGTTCTGTTCTCAGCAAAGCAACTTGACCACAATAAAATTAAATAAAGATCAACAAAGTCAATAGTATATGATTTAGTAATTATTTATATATCTAAATAAATGAAAATATAATCTTTAAAGTCAAGCAGATTATTATAATAAAGAAATTATTTATTTCCTATTAAGGTTAAAGAATGTTTATTCTTCATTATTATTGACAAATAAGTAGATGAGCTTTAATGCAGATAAACAACTATTTTAGGCATAATCTCAGAATAGAAGTTGTTTACATAATGTGCCAATAAAACTAGAGGTACATTACTTCCATTTCTAGCTATCATTTTGAATTTTCTGATTTCAAGTTTAGACAAAAGAGTTTCAGCTACAAAGCCACTCATATTGTATAGCTATGTATGTGGATTTAAATGCTTTTTTATGAATTTTTAGCATTTATTTATTGCAATTAATATTCATATTTTTGATTCTTTTGATATTTTAATATTTGAAAAAATTCATAAATCTGGGAACTTGTAAACCAAGAACTATCTGTATTATATATATCATATTTTAAACTTATTAAATATTGTTTTATTCTGTTTACTAGTTTTTTCTTTTTTTTATTTCTATGCAATGAATTATTTTTTCTATGATATCTAATTAATCTATAATTATTAATTCAAGTTAAAATTTAAATATATTATTAAAATGTTTTATTATTATGTCTGCTCCCTTACTTACAACCATTCAACTTATGATAATTTGATCTTATGATTGTCCTTATGATATCCCAAACTTGGTTATTTTTCACAGCATATTGGCTAGGAATACTTTTTCTGTTTTATTAAAAATTTACATTCAGCCAGTATCTATGTGATAAAGCCCTTATTTACCAATTTGGAGAATCCCTGGTTCAATTCTAAATAATTCCAAACTGAACCCATATAAAATGATAAAATTATCACCTTGGGAAATGATAAAATTATCATTTTGGGAAATGGGTTCAGTTTTGAAGCTTTTATTATCTTGGAGGATCGAGTTCAAATCTGGACAATTTACCATTGGACAATCTGATTTCCATTGTCTACTATTATTATTAAAATTACTACCATTGTTTGTTATTTTTGACTTATGGGTTTTTTTGATCTACTGTGGATTATCCAAACATATCCCTATCATAAGTAGAAGAGCACCTATATAAAGTTAAAATTTTTTCTATAATAAAGTATAGTTCATATATTAATTGTCACATATGATATCATAGTCTTTAAATCAATAACAACAAAGATAGAAATATTGCTTAGTTCATCAACAACATTTATTAGTAATTAACAGAAAGTCCAAACAAAATAGAATGACTGGTCAATTATTATATGCAGTAGAATTAGTTAAGTATTAATTATCTATTGAAATGAGAATAATTCATAGTATTCGGGACCATAATAGAAACAATTGGACAAATAAAAATTTTCTTCTAATACATATAACACAATTTTACTACAATCATAGAAACTACAAAGAAGAAATCAAAAGTCCATTAATTTTTATAATATAGCTTCTCCCATCATGTGACATTTTTATGCATTTAAATGGTCATCCATTATTCTATTCCAGTCATACTACTATTCTTAAATGTTTGTAATTAGTTTAAATTTTAAGTAAGCAAAGAAAATAATTTATTAAATATTAAATATAAATAATCTGAATTCAATATTCTGTTTGTTTCATACAGGTTTGGCAGATAAAGTCAGTTTACTTCTAGATCGCAGGGCTGATTTTGAAAGTACAGATATTAATGGAGCCACACCTTTACATTATGCTGCTCAAGGAAACTATTCTGTATGTTTATATACAATTTTCATTATTGAATTAATTTCATATAGATTCTAAACAGCAAGGTTCATTGTTAACACAATAAAAATATTAAAAAATAAAAAGAATAAGGCATGTATAAAATTAATAATATAATAGTCTATATCAGTGATGACAAAATTCAAAATCTTTCAAGTGCAAAAATTATAAAAAATCAGGCAACATATATATCATGGCATATTACAGGCCTTTATAGATAAAAAACTGAAACACAAATATTTACATTTGTAAGTACAGTTTTTATTTATATTATCTAAGGCATATAAATGAATTTAAAAATACTGAACTTTAAAATAAGTAAGAACAAAATCAGATAAAACAAAAAGTTTCTATAAAATTTTCCATATGCCAGTAAAATTTTGACATGGGTCATTAATTTGTCATCACACTGCTCGATATTATGAAATTTATTAATTTATAAGAATAATTTACAATATGAAGAAACTATAATATTTTGATATTGATTTCTGTTTTCAATATTCAGGATACAGTAAATGTATTTCTTTCAAGAAACTATATAACAGACAAAAAAGATTCAGAAGGAAGAACTGCATTAATGTGGGCAGCAGCCAGAGGTGCTGATGATGTCATTCGTACTATATTTACTTTTGGTGTAGATTTATCAATGAAAGATGAAAATGGAGCATCAGGTAAAATATTCAGAATGTCATTGTAATTAATATTGTATTTAAATATTGGCATGATTAACAATTTGATGATATAGAGATAGAATTCTGCTTCAGTATTCATTTCAATACATACTCAGAAGCAAAATTATACTTTTACTTTGATATTCTAATTGTTTATTTTATCACCACCTAATGGACTGATTTTTTTCCTTTTCGAAATGTTTGAGATCATTTGCTGTTATTCAATGAAGTTTTGTTATACATTTAAAACATTTTTTAATTAATATGAAAAATAGGAGAAGGAAGAAAAATTAATATCATTTTTATGTATAATTAAGGAACAGCACTAATCAGCAGTCATTAACTTGACAAAACTTTATTTCATAGTGAATGTTTTTGATGCTTTTGCATCATCATCAGGCTAAAATCTGAGTACACCAATCAATTTTTTAAAGTTGATTGGTGTATTCAGATTTTAGACTGATCATATTTTTATCATAAACTATCGATAAGTAACATAAAGCAGTAAGTTGGGATTATGTGTCATTTTTATGTTTAATTGTTGATAACTTTTAAAATTTGTTCCTTAAGCAACATTTTTGCTAGAATTATATTTATTTGATATTATGTAATATTTTGTAGATATTTTGTTTTCTTTCAAAATTTATTATTATGATTTTCATATCATATATAGAGAGTCTTCAATGTATGATGGGGATGTGTTCAAAAATTTCAGTGATAATTTAAATCTGTTAAAACTTGGAACATAAGTTCCCATAGGCACAATGCTATAAATAGAAGCTAGGTTTCCCAACCATTAAAACTCAGAATATTCAACCTTCTTTTAAAAAATAATACAGTATAGTAATATTGAATAAATGCTGTTTATTTTTCCAAATGAAGAAAATGTACATCTTGTGCCAACCAACATTTTATGTAGACAAAATTAAGAAAGTAATAGACAAAAACAAAAGTGGAATGTATGAGTTGCATTCATATGCCATATTTCTAGTGAAAATAAGCAATAAATTTTTTGATGTCACTTCTTGATTATTAGCTGATTACTATGTATTGGAATCCATTCCTAGTACAATTATGAACTTCCCACACCTGTGGTAAAATCAACAGGGGTTTATAGCAGGGAGATTGGCACCCATGTCAAACCCATTAAAAATTTTCCAAGGCATGAGATCTAAATTCAGTCATGTGCTCAAATGATTAGGATTCAATCTGAATAAGTGAATTGATTTATTATATGTGATTTCATTGCAAACATTTTGGGAAACATTCTTAAATTGAAATAAAAACATCTAACCAAAGAAGCATTGAAGATCAGCATGACCACTATTTTATTCTATTGAATTATATGATCTTTCCTTCTTTTTGTATAACCAGTTGAGCATTAATGCTATACAGTGCTCACCACATGCTATTCATATCCATGATAAGGATCAGCAATCAGGTGATTCTATATTATGAATATGCAGGATATGGTTGAATTGGCAAATTTGGAATATTTAAATCCACAATAAAAGCACAAGAAGCAGTGAAAAAATAAGATTTATCAGGAAAACAAAACTCAAAATTACAATAACGTTTTTGGTATCGTCTATACCATATTATCGTCTGCATATTATATTATATTTTATTAATCTTATTTCAGTTTTAAAATGGTATAATTTAATTTTTTTAAATTTTAAGTGAAACATGAAATTTTTGTATTGTGAGCTCTAAAATTCATAAAACTGAAAAAAATGTTGCTGATAAAACAAAATTTTGGTTAATTCTGTTAAAATAAACAATATTGTATAATAATTCATCCTACTGCTAATAATATATGAAAATAACTGCAGCACAAAAGTAGGAAAATAACATAAGTTAAATAACATCTTATTAAACTTATGTTATTTTCCTATTTTTGTGCTGCAGTTATTTTCGTAAACAATATTGTTATGTATTTATTCATTTATTGTTTTATTTTTAACAATAATTAAATAAAATATGAGAAAATCCTAATGTAAACATCATCAGGTTATTAAAAAGGGCTTAGCACTTTTGTTTTATGGCAGCCAGTCATTTTGTGGGAAATTGCAGTCAAGCTTACTTTACTGCATTGCATGTGGTATTGGATGTAGTAAATCAACAAAGCATCTGCAGCCTAATTAAAGTGAAGTAGAGAATGTTATAGTTGTTTCTATATGAGAGTGCACGATTTTGCAACAATACATGTTACATTTTTGGATATAAATTAAAAAATTTATAAAAAAATTAAAATATTTTCATAAATTTATGTTTTTGACTAATTATAGGACATAACTTAATGGAAATTTGCATACCAATTTGTTTTTTGTTGATAATTTTTTGAATTATTATCCAATTTTCTTTATCCATAGCTTATTTTATTCATAAGGCTAACTGCTATCAAAAAATAATAAATATTTCATTGAATCGCTAAGATTTTATACAAAAAAATTGTGTTTTTTTCGATCTCATATAATGAATGAAAAGTTGTGAAAGAAATAAAATTTGAAAAAATTTTACATTAAAATTAGAATTAAAAACAAAATTAATTGTAACATTAAAACTGTATAATCTATGCTCCAACATACACATTTTGAATTTTATTTCCAATTTTGAAATTTGTAGGATTTTGCAGAACAATCTACCTATGTAACTCAGGGACTGTCTATAACTCTATTGCAGCATTACCTAAACTTTTTCTATGATGGAACACTTCACAAATCTTAAAATTTTTATGGAACACTTTGGTTATTTTATAGTATAGATAGATAATAATAAATAAATTAGGCAAGTAATTATAAGAATTAAGAAAACAAAATAAACATTTATCATCAAATTGTAATTATATAAAATAAAACACATGAAAATAGTAAAATAAACCAGCTATTCCAATTTCAACTTGGCACAGCATTTAAAATCATATGAGGCTTATATTAATTTTCACAATTTTTTACAAAATACTTATTGGCCTTCTGCAGAACATAGTTTGGGAAACACTGCTCTATTATATACATTAACTAGTACCTGCATAAATATATCTCATTATTGTGGCAGTTATGTTCCACTGTCACATGTAAAGAAAATTTTGCTCTAAAGCATATCATAAGACTTTTTCATTTTCTAATGCATATAAAAGCCTAAATCATATTTACATTATTATTCATTACATGCATAATAATGCTAGGCCTAAAATCATGGCCAGATGGCAACATTTTAAAGAATTTGTTTATCACCTTGGAAGATATCTAGATCAATTCCAGATTTCATACTTTCAATTTTTCAATAAGGCTATGAGTCTGGCTCATCTGTGTGTTAATTTATGTTATATAAATAACTATTTTAAATAAAGGTAGTCCTTGACTTATGATGGGGTTCAGATAAAATCTCGCCATTGTAAGGCAAATACAAGACTGAATTTGGAAATGCCCAAAATTTATGGTCTTTCACAACTAAATTTTACTAGAACACTATACATTATCTTAATAAACATAAAGAACATAAAACTACAAGAACCAGACACAAAAAAAGGATCTTTCCATATTTAAGACCATTGGGTGAGGGACTTGAACTCAATGAATTGCACTGACCAATAACAGAATTTACTGATTACATCACTGTCATAAGGTTTGCAATACTTTCTTTCTTCTAGAAATTTCCATTCCCAATCTTTTGTTTTGCACTTGGTATATATTATGGTGATTGAATTAATCACTCTTATTAATTCTACAAATTTGGACATATGCCTTTGCTCTAGGGCTCCTATACTTTCTAATTTTTTTTATGAAAAAACTCAACTCTTTTCGTTAAACCCACGAATTGTCACATACCAAATCATATTCATGTTGTAAGTTGAGGACTACCTGTACCATTTTGCAGATAATTTTCAATTTTGCGATATAAAATAAAAACATGGAATATAATTGAGAAGTGCCATATTAGCAAAGCATTGTAAAGCAAGATATGGCTATATCTCAAATGCTATTCTATAACTGAAGAAACAATTGAACTTCAAAAATCCATTAACATTTAGGTTCATATTCATCTATGAAAATTTTAAACATGCATCCAATTTTTTTTGTTAAATCATAACTTATTATACATTTGCAAGAGTGATGCTTATGTAGATGAAATATTCCAAAAGAAAAACAATTCACTGTTCATATGAAATCAGAAGCTTATGACAATACAGAATAGTCACGTTTGGACTATATCTTGATAACTTGAATTAACATATTATTGTATTTTGAAACATTTCAAAATATTTTAGTTTTCTCATTAAACTTTCAATAATAAACATTTTTATCATTATTGACAATGGAATTTGAGCCAAATCAGAATAGTGAACCAGTAATTTTGCACTTCACAGCCATCTGTTGAAGCATAGTCAATATCAATGGTATGTTCTGAATACAAGCATCAAGACAATATTGACAATAAGCTAAAACTGATAATTTTTAATTACAGTTTTCTAAAATATTTTTCCTGGTAATACACTGTTGCAAAAATTGGCATAAGTTTTCTATAATTGAGCTACTTCATCTGCAGGTTGCATATGAAGCTGTCGATTACAGCAAACAAGTTTGCATAAGATGCTGCTTTATATGCAATCTACTCTCAAACTCACCCAGCTGCTCATACTGATGTATGTGTCATAGATGCATCTCTATAGATACTTAGCATAATGAAATAGCAAATATATCTATATTTACTAATGCCACTCCTTATAGTGGCTCTAGATTCATCCTTTCCATATGCTCTCAACATACCCTGTGCATTTATTGGAAATAAAATTTTAATCATTTGTATATCTAGTTGAAAGGTATTTGCATACCAAATTTCAGTTTTTACTCTAATTTTTATAGATTTTTTTACAACAATGTATTTGAAATAAAATTCTGCATTTAGTAGGTTACTCATCAAATCTTCTTTTGTAATATTGTGATTGCGAAGATATTCTATTGCACTAGTATAGTTCATTCTACAAAAAGGTCATTTAGGTGCTTTAAAGTTCTAAACAAATTTAAGAAACATTCATTATCAACTGAATTTTGATGGACTAGTTTTTGCTATTTTTTAATACTTATTTTATGATCTTTTATATTTTAAATATTCCTAATATTAAATAGTTTTTAGAGTTTCATTTATGAAATGATATTAGAAAATACATCTGATATTGTTATAATAAAAGATATATGATCTTTAGTTTGTAAATTTGCTAAATATAACCTGTAACTTCACAAATTTAACAGTTTACTAAATGCTAAAATTTATCTAAAAAAATTGTGGTTCTTAGTTCTAAATGATTAAAATAAAATGTCACCAAAACTATAATTAATGGTTAATTTTAATTAACAAAAATTTACAAACTGAGTAATTTGAATAAATTAATAAACAAGGAAAAGTAATAAATATACTTAATTTAGTCAAAGATGTTCCATGATAACAGTATAAACAAATGCTTTATTTAAAAGCAAAAAATAAAGTTAAAAAATTAGGACAACAAATAACTTGTTTAATCAATTCAATAAATAATTTAATTCAATCAATAATTCTGTAGTGGCAACAATAAGACAATAATTAAAATAATATTTTGTTAGGCTTCTACTTTCAATACAGAAATAAACAGATATGATCAGATCAAAGAATTCTAATAAAAACTAGTCCTTCTAGAATTGTTTTTTTCAACTTTCTTTCCACTGCTATAGCTGAATATTGTAAAATCTTCATCCAGTTTGTTTAGGAGTTTTAAGTTTCTCTCAAAAAAATTTTGCCTAGAATGGTCTCTAGCAGCTGTTTATCGTTAATGAATATGCTTTTTCTTCTCTAATGCCATCATATTTAAATAACAATTTTATAAATGTCCCAATTTATAGCTAATTTATATAATATGTTCTGAAACAAACTTTTTGTTTCCAGATATTTTAATAGTATTTCATATCATCCTCTCCACAAATTATTATAAAATTTTTCCAAATTATTTATAAAATATTAATTCAATTATTTGATTTATGTAAATGCAATGGCCATTTCCAAAAGAATTTAAGGAAAGATGAATTCTGTCTTTATTTTTTTTTTAATAAATGGTCAAAAATTGAAATGTATTATTCTAAATAAATAAAACATCCTAAATAAATGCTAACAGAAAGAGAAATTTAAAAGGAAAGTTTCATATTCCATTAGTAAACTAAACCTATTAAATTCTAGCACAGTGAACAAGAGATAATCAACTTATAATTTGAAAATTTTATCAGAAAATCAATCTGCTTAGTTACAATTTCTAAATCTGATATTCATGTTTAATAAGAATTTTGTTTTTAATTTTATTGCAACCAAATATCATTGCAGTGAACTTTATAGTTATTTTTCTTTCTTGGATCTAGCTCTTCTTTCCTCTAACTTTGACAGCACATCTCAAACTACAAACAAATCCACATTTGACTATTAGCACAGGTTGAAACTCAATAGTCTGGCATTCTATGGTCCAGCAATTCCTGCAGTTTGATACATTTTTAAGATCTGCTGCTACATCCTCAACTTCCAAGTATATACAAGGATACTGGATCCAAGTATATACTGGACAATTTTGAAACTGAGCATATTAGATGTAATAAATTTAAAAATACTGTAAATTTAATTTAATTTTAATGCAAGCTTCTTGATTTTATTATAAATTATTAATCAGTACTTTTCAGTTTATATAATTCAAATAAATTTTTATGTACAGGAATATCTCACTTAATACTGTTAATTGGTTCGCCTAAAATACCGCATTAAATGAATCCGCACTGAGCGAAACATTATTTTAAAATATGCAATTCGTTCCTATCAAATTTTGTTAAAACAAAAATATTTGCCTAAAATTTACCTAAAATTAATGAAAAATAATAAAAGGGTGAAAAATAAAGATAGTGGAACACTTTTCTTGCTCAACATTTATAAAATGAAAAACATTATTTTTTAACTAGAAAATCAAAGTTTTTGTCCACAACGAGGCTATCATAAAGACTAAAGGTAAGTTATCTCTGTGGACTGTATCTGCTACCAGCCCCCTCTCTTGGCAATCAAGTTTGCACATATGCACATACTAATCACCACGCTTGACCAATCAGCACCATTCATTTTGACAGTATTACAATGTCTGCCGCTTTATAAAATCTCTGCTTAATAAAACCAGCCACTTTATGCAATCAAATCCTTAGGAACGGATTCAAATTGATTCAATACAATTGAAAAAATTGCTGGGTATTAAAATCAACATGGCCACTTATAAAAATCATTCATTGTAGGTGAAAAAACAAAAATCGCTTTTCTAATCTAAATTTTAATTCAAAATTCACCAGTTCTTCAGTATTCCAACTGCGGGTGTTCAACCAATCCATACAAATCACAGAAAATGGGAGAGTGTAAAACAATAAAAGCAGTGATAATTAAATGTTATCCTCAGCAATCAAATTTTCAGAAATCCAAGTGAAAATACTGTTTTATCATCTATACTGTA